>JAYJMB010006575.1:0-53823 GCA_036873735.1 Pouteria campechiana | reverse complement strand
AAAACTTTTGGCCAAATCAAATAATCAAAGTTCTAAATGAATAAATAGAACAAATTGGATAATACACAACAAAAGAATTTTTTCGTCCCTTCCTGGGTTCCTACTCCACTTCTCTGAGTCAGTTTTCTTTACTGATCTCAGGTTCCACTAATACCTTGATCAACCTGATCAAATACACATTGATTTTCCCACAAGCTCACCAACCAACTTACTAGTTTTCCAAGCTAACTAGAAACTTTTACAACTTGTTGGTTTTCAAAGCTCACTAATGAACTTGTATCTTTTTAGCAAGTCCCCTATTATAACACCTGTGGTGTTTAAAATCTACCCATGTGGAAATAGGTAGAGTTTACCTTGTGAATTCAATAAATTTCACTATTAGAGCTATATAAAGTTAATGAGAAGAAAAGAACTTAACTAGTAAAATTGAGCAAAAGCATATTTATGACATATATGAATAGCCTTATATGATTTTTGAAGTGATTGAACATTGCTTAAGTGGACATGGATAGAGTTTAATGCTTGAATTTCATAAATTTCATAACTTTAAATCATATAACGGCTATAAAAGGAAAAAGAATTGGAATTGTGAATTTGGAAAAAAATGTGTTGATGATCAATGTGAATGGCCTAAGATAGTTATTACACATATTGTAATATGTGTGGAACATTGGTTTAAGCATTGGATGAAATTTGGAACGAAAATGGCCTATGGAGTTTTTTATATATGAAAATTTGGTTAAAAAGAGCTGAATGAGTGATTTTTGATAATTGACCTCAAATAAGGTAGTGAATAGTATGCATATAATTCATTTCATGTATGTGATATAAGGGAAGTGATTATTGATAGATTTGAAATGTTTTATGTAAAATGGGGCTATGGTGATCTTTCATAAGTGTAAAAGCTAAATTTGGAAAAAGGGGATCATTGCGACAGAATTTTGACTTGGATAATGGACTAATGTGAAAAAATGTTCAACATAGAAGTTGTAGATCATGAAATTATCTATCCAATGAAAATAAAATTATTCAATTATGATGTCATATGAGGAAGTTATGACTAATACACTAAAGCTATTTCAAATGACTAAAAAATAACGAGATGAATAAAATGGGTCAACTTTATAGAACTTTTTGACATGTTTGTGGGATGATTTGGAAAGATTGGTTAACATAATAGTTGTAGCACTTGAAGTTATCTTTCCAATGTCTTACAAATCCATGCATTTGGACATCATATGAAACATTTATTCTCAAATTACTAGTAGTATATTGGGACAGCTGGTTAATGTCGCAGCATAGGAACTCAATGTCGTGACATAGAGAGCCAATGTTACACTGCAAGTTAATGTTGTCACACAAGAATTCAATGTCACGACACTTGTGTTGCAACATAAGTTTATGTCGCAACACAAGCTTTCTATGTCGCGACATAGTCCTATTGGTACGCTAGAGCACTAGAAAAATGCGATGTTTTAAGCCCCAAATCCATTCCGTTTCATTATTCTACATTCTGTTTCTTCTCCCATGCCCCAAAATCATGCCCTATACTCCTTTTAGCATGATTCCACCATGATATAGCTAGGAGATTCTTATTTTAAGTGAGAATCTATTATTTTTTTATGAAGATGATAAAATCCAATAGTTGGATTCGTGGATTGGGGAAGAAGATGCTATTTGGTGCAAATGGATGGTATTGCTTGGAACTTTGGGCTTGGAAGCATATTTATGGGATGATGCCATGCATGGATTCCATGTTAAGACACCCTTTCTTGTCCGAAATTGAGATTTCAATAAATTAGGGTGTTATATAATTTTTTAAAAATTAATTTTTGGAAGAAAAGTATATGAGTAATTATGGAAAAAATAAGTATTTAGTTAACTACCATAAATTTGGAGTGAATTGGGTTTGAAAATGATGATTTTTAGCTTGTTAGGGTTTTTTGAATAGTGACTTTTGGAAAATTTTATAAATTATGTAAAATTAAATGGGAAAATTAATTAATATCAAAAGTTTGATGTTTTGGGATTTATATAGTATGATTTGAGTTTGTGAAAATGGATATTCAATTGTGACCTAGTTTGGGATAATTGGGAAAATTTGTGTATGGACTATGTAAGCCATAAATTAGTTGGCTTAAAGACTTTATTGGATTATTTTAAAGATGTTTAATTATGAATTATGGTGAATAAATAATGATCATGTCATATCCAAAATGCATATGGCTATGGATGTAATTGGATTGACCATAGTATTTAGGATTTGTTCTATATTGATTTGATGTGAATTAGGCAAAGTTGCCTTTGTAAATGAATATCCTATTTGTATGTATAGGGTAAATTGAAAATGGATGAGAAGCTGTGAAGCTTGTGACATTATGGAGATGATTCGTCAGTGAGGAAAGTAGACTGTATTTTTATGTTTATTTGATTGAATGGAGATAATCATTACTCCTGAGTTATGTTATGATATGTGAATTTATGAACGGAATGAAGGGATAGTGATTATTCCATGTTTTGTGTAAGAATTTGTAAGAATGAAAGGGGATGTTGAACATCCTATCAAAACAAAATGTACTGTATCCTTGATTGAAAGTGATAGATTATCCCTTAGCTTATTTGATGCTTCATTATGTTAAGGATTGTGAATATCCTGAATTTGAATATGTGAATTTGAAATTTGAAATTCCAAAATGTATGGTTTGGATGAGATATGTTTATATATTTATTTTATTATAGATTGGATTTTATATGTGTGGAATGCCAATAGGGATACTTGAGGGATCCCTGTTATTGATTATTATTGGTTATTGATTATTGTTTGTTATATAGTCGCTTACTGAGTTTGTTTAGACTACCCCTATTTATTTTATTTGTTAGCTGGCAGGTCAAGCCATTAAAGATTACAATGATAGAAAACATAGAAGAGTAATTTCTTTGAGAAGTAAATGTACCTTGTTAAGAATATTATATTATTTTAGTGGGATTGGAATCTCATAATATTCATGTATAATGTATTTGATTCAAAAATTATATTTAGAAGGTTTTCATTGATGTATAATATAGTGTATTGGCATGTCAAAGTGATTTCATATTGTGTTGAAACTAGATTTGTATACTTTGGCTGTGTGATAGTGGGTGTTTCAAATCTTGAGTTGTGTGATAGTGGGTATTTTTATTGTTAATCTGTATTATTATTTTATTTATGTGATATATAATTCTACAAGTTAGACCTTAAAATTTTAGGTTAGGCTCTACTAAATTTTGGACAGAACACCCTACCCTAAAAGTGGGCAAAATTAGGTGAATTTACGCAGAAAATGGTATATCATGCCTCAGAAGGCGAGGTGGACACCTACTTGCTTATCTCAATACATAAACACTAAGCACTTTGCTTGTGTTACCAAATACCAAAAGATGTGTATAGATTAATACCTCTTACTTAGGCAAACTTGTACGTAAATTCAAAACTTTAAGTAAATGAATAAGCAATATGTGTATAAGATTCAAACTTCTTGATTTAGAAGCGATCTAGATTTGAGACCTCTGACAGAGTTATAGCTATTGGAGTTGAACTTTGAAGGAAGATTTTGAATGCCCAAAACTTTAGCTTCTTTGTATATTCAATATGTTCTCTATTTTCTTTTACATCTAAATGCCTCTTTTATAGGCTGAGAGATTTTTCTGTTGCTAACTGTGGAAAACTTTCAAACGTTCAAAAATGTTTTTCTTCACCTTACATTTTGTTTGATGTTTGACTTTGTAGCAATCTGGTGTTGGTCTGCAACTTTGTCGCTAATTTTTCTTAATGTTCACATGAGTATCGAATGCTCCAAAGTAGCTTCTTGGGTTACTTTGAAGTGATGAGTGAACAACCATATTTTTTGAATGATTTTTGATACAATGATTGATTCTTCAAAATGACGGTAAACCTTCTTAATTGTAAAAATTCTTTGTAGAGAAGACTTTGGATTTTCCAAACTTTTGATGCTTCAGAAAAGGGTGACTCCGAAGTACTATTCAACAACTCTGAAGTTTGCTTACCGAAGTAAGGTTTTGAAGATTCTGAAGTAAGGTTGTGGACTTCAAAGTTTGTTTGCTGACTCCGAAGATTTTGATTGATTTTGAAGCGTAACTCTATGATTCTAATGCATGTTTTCATGACTCCGAAGCATATCTAATTTACTTTGAAACATGTCTGATTAACTTTGAAGTGTATCTTCATAACTTCAAAGGTTGCCTAATTAACTCTGAAGTATGTCTTGTTGATTCCAAAGTGTACTATCACACTCTAAAGCTTCCATGATGACTCTGACACATACTATGAAGATTCTGAAGCTTTCTTATTGGCTCCGAAGTGTGCTATGATGACTCCAAAACTTGTCTTTTGTTTTTGAAGCTTGCTATGATGACTTTGAAACTTTCCTGTTGGTTTTAAAGTATGCTGTGAAGGTTTCAAAACTTATCTATTGACTCTAAAGTATGCTTATGATGACTCCAAAGCATGCTTTAAGGACTCTAAAGCTTGTCTTGGGTTGATTCTGAAACTTTTCAATTTACTCCAAAGCATTTCTTGATGTCTCCGAAGATGTTCCTATTGGCTCTGAATACATTCCTATTGGCTTTGAAGCATGCTTTGGAGATTTTAAGATCTCTGTTTTCTTATTTTAAGTATATATGAAATTCATGAGCATTAAATTGGTTTCTTCCTTTGATTATCATGAGGATTATTCTTAAGTTGAGTGTGTGATAATATTTCTGCAATATGCTTGAGTACAAATTATTAGTACCTTAATGTTTTACTCATGTCTTTGCTGATCATCAAAACTTGGTTAAGAATGTTCATCATAAAAATTAGGTTAGATAGTGTTCAACATTCTCCCCCTTTTTGATGGTGAGAAAATAGTGAATGATATACCTTTCAAAACTTATCTTACAATAAACTTAAAGCAACTTAAAGTTTAGATATTTCAATAAAATTTCTATTGATTAATTTAGTGTGGCTTGCTTTAAATGGATGCATAATATTTTAAAAGAAAATTTCATGCTCATCTTATCTCAATTCATACATATACCATCTTCTTTCAATTTATACATACATTTTCTCCCATTTTATACATTTAGATTTTCTTACCCTTTTTGTCATAATAAAAAAGGTGGAAAGAAACAAACAATAATATTCAAGACTAATGATGACCAAAATTGCATACATATAGAACTTTTTTGTTGATGGAAAATTTCCAGATACAACATATGCACAAAGTCAAAATTCTTTACAAAAGGAAAGAAAAATTACATTAGAGAAAAGAAAAAAAATAAAAGGTAGCAGTGTCATTGGAGTGGTTTGGGTTTTCTTTTGTAGGTCTTGGGAAAGATTGGTGTAAGAGGGGGTTTGGGTTGAGAAGTTGATGTTTCAGCAAAGGGCTTGAGTGTTTTGGTAGATGATCGGGGTCATTTTGGTAGAGGAGATGGCATGAAAAGTGGATCCTTGTGAATTGTTATAGGAGGTTCATGTGTATAAGCTATAGTTCCATAGGTTGATACATAGATAAAGTCAATTCACTTTCAAAATTTTGGGTCTAGTAGTTCAAGAAATGCTACAGGAGTCCCTTTTAAGAGGGCTTTGTATTGGCATTCATGCGGGTTATGTACTCCTGATAGTACATGGTTATTCTTTTAAAAGGAACCCTTTTGTGTTCTTTGGGATGTAGAATTCTTGGCTTCCTCTTAGGTTTGGAGAATGAAGGCTGTGTTGAAGAGGATGGTTTGGGTTGTGGTTTTGGTTTGGGGTTGGTAGAAGGTGGTGGTGAGGATTTTTGTTTCCGAAAAGTAACTAGTGGAGATTGTATCTGTCTTATTCTATCTTGAATAGAGGGATCTGAAACTTGAGGGTATGGAAGAGTGAAATTGTCAATAATGGCCTCTAGGTTGGCATTGTTGTAGGAAGAGTATTCTTCCTCAGTGAGAATAAAGAATTGATTAGGACCTGAGGAAGATGGAAACACTTTTCTGATTGGTTTTGATGGTGGAAGCATTTAAAGAAGTTTTTTAGAGTACTCTTGAAGAATTAACTCTTTATCAGGAATGTGCATTGTGTGACCTTTGGGAGTCAATGGAGGATTATGAAGAAGTTAAATCCTATGTAGAATATTCTGATCCTCAAGTTCTAAAAATGATAGTTCTTGAGCGGGTATTATGATGTTTTGAGAGGAAAACATTCTAGCAACTTCAAAATTGATTTTGGTTTTATTCGCAAACTTAGAAAAAGTCATCTTGATTGGATTGGCAATATGAATGAGAATATCAAGATTATCAAGAGTTGGCTTGGTAGGAGATTTTGGACGAGTTGGAGTTTTTTGCCATGCTAGACGGATTATGAGTGGGTCCCATTCTAGTGGAACTTGATCAATTTGTTCAAGAAAGAGGTCTCCTGATAAATAAAGATCTTTTTCAGTGAAGCCCAGTTCATCAAATGGTGCTAGGGGAAGAAAGTACCATTTAGAAATTAGTACTATGATAGTAAACTTTCCATATCTAACAATGGCTCGATGAAGATTGGAAAGGTAATCTTGAGGCATGTTTGGAGTGTCTTCAGGAAATGATGGAGGTAATGAAGGAGAGGCTTGAGTTGGAGGAGATGGAGAGACAATTTCGGCAGGTTTACTCTAGTGCTGAGCAACCTTTGGAATTACAGAGGATGATGATGGATGAAGAGGTGAGTGTGAGGGAGAAGACATCACTATGATAGGAGAATTGGTTCTGACTAGAGAGAAGTGATGTGGAAGTGATCGAAAGTGAGTTGGAGGTGGAGAGAAATGAGGATGATAGGCTTGACCTCTAAATGATTCTGCTAGAGATTATAGAGAATCAAGTTTTTGGTTAATCTTATTAGCTCTTAGGATCATAGAAGACATGGCAGTGGAAAGTTTATAATCCATTATATTCATTTGGATAGCTAGAGTAGATAGATAGTGTTCAATCATTGTCAATCTATCCTCTAGGTGTTGTGGGATTGGTTGTGTATTGGGTATTGATGAGGTGGATGGTTGATGAGAATGAGTAGGTCAAATAGGTGATGAGAATCTGATGGGTGTGTGTGTGATGGCATGTTGCTGCTGCTATTTCTTCAAATATATTTTCTCTCAAAGTTTCTTCCAATACTTCTTCTGTGACAGTTCTTTGTTCCTCTCTTAGAACTTCTTCTATTCTCTCAGATTCAGATTGATCTTCTCTGTTAGAGAATTCTTCTCTTAATTCTATTAGTGGACTTATGAAATCTTATCTTTCTATTCCTTCTTCTTTTTTAGGTAAAGAGAGCTCTTGCGGTGGTTCTATGACAACTCCCCTTTATGTTCTTTCATCAGGTTTGGATCCCTTTAATTGAGTTACTCTTCTAGGTTTTTCAGTTATCTAACCTTATGTTGTTGGCTTAAAGCCCATTCTTTTCAAAGTCTTCTCATCCAATTTGTCTGTATTTCTTGGGAGTTTCTTCAATTTCATTTGAAAAGTTTACTCCTACTTCCCTCATTAGTTTTGTCAGAGCGATTCCATAAGGTAGGGGAAATCTTGTGGTGCTCTTGATCAAGTGAATGTGATCTAGCATTAATTGGCTAGATTCATTTTTCTCCTATTCTTCAATGCCCTCATAATTTTGACATCCTTTTTAGACACATCACCAGAAGCTCCTCTTCTAGGATAAACATTGTTCATAATAATAAGATATGTTGGTTTAAGATTCACATTCAGATGACTAGCATGAAGATAATTTTCCTTCTCATCTATTTTTGTTTCTACTAAATCCGAGAACAATTATGCTTTGGAAGGCCATACTATCTCTTCTTCTTCTTCAGAGAAGTTGAAACAATTTCTTAAACTCTGTATGGATAGTTCAATCTTTGTTTCTTCTATCCACAATTTTTTTGTCCTTGTGTTGAGATTACAAATAAGTACCCTTACAAGTCTAGGATATAGACCTATAACTCATATATCCATTCCAACCTTGGCATCTTAACCATTCAAATACTTCTAATTGCATACCAAAGGCTTCAAAATTGAAGATTTTCCCTTTTACTATTCTCCTATCCTCATATCTTTCTAAAAATCTGGAGTAATCAGATGAACTAGTTAAAAAGATTACCTCAAGTGTATCAACTTTTCATTTGGCCTTTTTGGTTCCTCTTCTTTGTGAAGAATCATCTCTTTCCTTTCTTTTGCTTTCTACTCCTTTGGTTCTCGCCATTTCAATAGAGTAATCTAGGGTTTTGAATGGAAATGGGAGTTTTTGGATGAGTTGTTGGAGAAGGTAGGAAGAGAGATGGAGAGAGTTAAGATATAGATTCGAAAATAGTGGGAAGATGAAGAGTCTTTTCTGAAAGGGAGGTATCGAGAGTTCCGAGAAGAAGAGTTTAGGTTTTCGGAGAAGTTTCAAGCACTTAAATGGATTGAGTACTTTTAGATTTTATTGTTGGGTTTAAAATTACTTCGAAACACTAATGTGTTTTTACTTCGGATGCTTCAAAAGAGGTCCTCCAGAGGCAATAATTCGATTTGGTATTTCGAATGCTCTGATGTATTATTTCGAAGGCTTTTGTTTGGGCCTTCGAAGGCTATGAAGTATAAAATTTGACTTAACTCTGAAATTTTATAAAATGGTTTTTTTTTGAGCTTTGGATTTTAAGTTTTACATATTAATTATCCCTTTTACCCATTAATATACATTTATTTTAGAATCATTGCCAAGAGAGATAATTCAATATGCATTTATACATTTCTTGGAAAATGGAAGGTTATAATGTATTTCATTTTAAGTTTTGCACAGATGAGAACAAAAGTTGGCTGGTTTATTTGATAAATTAAGCATTTTATACATTTAGATTTATAATGCCTAGTTCTCTTTTTATAATATTAAATCTTTCTTTTGGAAGTGGTTTTGTAAAAATATCTGCTAGCCGATTTTCTGTCAGGATAAATTCTAAGCAAATGTCATGGTTTTGAACATAGTCCCTAATAAAATGATTCCTGATTTTTATATGCTTAATTCTAAAATGTAAAACTGGATTCTTGGTCAGATTTATAGCACTAGTGTTGTAACATCTGATAGGTATATCAACAAAGTTAAGGCCAAAATCATTTAATTATTGTTTCATCCATAGGATCTGTGCACAGCAACTGCCTACTGCTATATATTCAACCTCAGCAGTTGATAATGTTACTGATGTTTATTTCTTAGAGAAGAAAGAAATAATCATGCTTCCTAGAAATTGGCAAGATCCTAAGGTACTATTTCTATCTACTTTATATCCAACAAAATCTGCATCTAAGTAACCTATTAAATTAAAATCTGAACATTTCAGATACCATAATCCAAGATTAGGTGTATCTAAAAGATATCTAAATATTCTTTTTACAGTAATAAGATGTGACTCTTTTGGATTTGATTGGAATCTAGCACACATGCATTTACTAAACATTATGTCAGGTCTACTAGCAATTAAGTATAGAGGAGATCGTATTATTCTTCTATAAAGTTTTTGGCAATTAGACTTACCTTTTTATCTTTGTCCATTTTTATTGATGCACTCATTAGCATTCCATACCTTTTCCCATCTTCAATGTTGAATTTCTTTAGCAGTTCTTTTGTTTATTTGGTTTAGTGGATAAAAATTCATTCCTTCATTTGCTTAATTTGCAGTCCCAAGAATAAGTTGAGTTCACCCATCAAGCTCATTTAAAATTCTCTCTACATTGTCTTGAAAAATTCTTTGCAAAGATTTTCATTCGTTGCACCAAATACTATATCATCAACATAAACTTGAACTATAAGAATATCTTTCATTGCATGTTTAATGAAAAGAGTAGTGTCAACTTTGCTTCTTGAAAAACCTTTCTCAATGAGAAATTTTCTTAACCTTTCATACTAGGCTCTTGGAGCTTATTTTAAACCACAGAGGGCTTTCTTTAGCTTGAACACATGATTTGGGTTATGAGGATCTTCAAACGTAGGTGGTTGTTCTACATAAACCTTTTCATTAATAAATCCATTTAAGAATGCACTTTTTACATCCATCTGATATAACTTGAAGTTCATATAAGATGCAAATGCAAAAAGCATTCTAATGGCTTCAATTCTTGCAAAAGGAGCATATGATTTTTCAAAATCAATGCCTTCCTCTTGATAGTATCCTTTTGCTACTAATCTTGCTTTATTTTTAACTAAAATTCCAGATTCATTTAATTTGTTTCTAAAGACCCATTTAATTCCTATAGTAGTTTGATGATTTGGTCCTGGAACAATAATACACACATTATTTCTTTTGAATTGGTTAAATTCTTCTTGCATAGCTAAAATCAACTTTTCATCTTCTAAAGTCTGTTCTATGCAAGTTGGTTCTAATTGAGAAATAAAAGCAAAATTGCCACATATTTTGTAATAAGATCTAGTTTAGACTTTATCATGTACATCACAAATTATCTAATTTTCAGGGTGATCATGCATGAATATTCAATTTTTAGGAAAAGTATTTTTACCTTCATTGTTTACCTCACTGATGGATGGTCCATCATCCATTTCTTCTTCATCCATCTATGTTTCTGATTGAGAATTTTTGCTTTCTTTGTCTTGTATTTTCATTTTCTCAAATAAAGTTGTTAGTTCTCCTGTCTCATCATCAAAATCACTTATCCTTGTAGAGAAATTAGTATTTTTATCAAACTTTACATGAATAGATTCCTCTACAGTCTTATTTTTTAGGTGGTAGACTCT
This sequence comes from Pouteria campechiana, assembly GCA_036873735.1. Taxonomy (NCBI): domain Eukaryota; kingdom Viridiplantae; phylum Streptophyta; class Magnoliopsida; order Ericales; family Sapotaceae; genus Pouteria; species Pouteria campechiana. Next base: position 43,061 of record JAYJMB010006575.1, on the reverse strand, counting down.
AAATGCCTTACTAACAATGGAATAACCAAGGAAAATGCCTTTATCATATTTTTTTTCAAATTTACTATAATTTTATTTACCATTATTAAAAATAAAGCACTTACAACCAAAAGTATGCAAAAACTGAAATATTTGGTTTTTTGCCATAATATAGTTCAAATGGGGTTTTGTTGAGTATAGATCTAGCAAGGATTCTTGTAATAATATAACATACCGTATTCATTGCTTCAGCCCAAAAATACTATGGGTGGCTGCTGTATTCATTCAACATTGTCCTTGCCATCTCTTTCAAGGATCTATTTTTCCTTTCAACTACTCCATTTTATTGGGGTGTTCTTGGTGTAGAGAAAGTTTGAAGAATTTCATTATTTTCACAAAAATCAGTGAATCTATGATTTTCAAACTCTCCACCATGATCATTCCCTATGGCAACTATATGAGAACTTTGTTCATTGTGTACATGTTTGGAAAATACCTCAAACAATGAAAAAGCTTTAACTTTGGATGTTAGAAACATTACCCAAGTGAATCTACTAAAGTCATCCACAATGACATATGCGTAATATTTCCCTTCAAGGCTTGTTGTTCTTGTTGGTCCAACTAAATCCATACGTAGCAACTAAAGGGGTTTCGTTGTGTATACTTTTTTGTTTGACTTGAATGATTCTTTTACTTACTTGACTTTCATGCAAGCTTCACACAACTTATTGTTAAATTTGAATTTTGGTAAGCCAACAACTAGATCTTTATTATATAATCTTTCAATTAGATTTTTATTGGCATGTCCTAGCCTTTTATGCCACAACATGGGTTCATTATTATTTACAACAAGACATTTGACTTGGATATCATTTAAATCCACTAAATATACATTTTCAAGCCTTTTTCCAAGTACTAAAACTGAATTTGATCTATCTAATATTAAACAAATATGAGATTTCGAACACAACTTTATAACCATTATCACAAAATTGACTTACACTTAAAAGATTATGTTTTAATTCTTCTACTAGTAAAACATTTGAAATTGTAATAGAGGGAGGTTGGCCAATTTTACCAATTCCGATCACTCTACCTTTTCCATTATCTCCAAAGGTAACTGCTTTTTCATTTTTAGCTTTTAGTTCTATGAATAGCTCCCTTTCCCCTATCATGTGTCTTGAGCAACCACTATCAATGTACCACTTGTTAGTCTCTATAGCTCTCAAACACACATGTAGTAATAAAATTAAGCTATAACTTTTGGCACCTACTTAGGAATGGGTCCAGGTGAGTTAGTAGCAGAATATTTTGGCATCCATTATTTTTTAGATGCTACTAGTCTATTTTTTAGATATATCATTGCATTTACAACTTTAGCAACTATTTTAGGAATTCAAATCATATTCTGTTTGGGTTCTACTTTTGTTTTATGATTTTTCTTTCTTTGGTTTCCTATATTTTTCTTTCTTTTAAGTTAAATAAGGTACTAGTTAAGATTCTTCTAAGAGCATGATTTTTTGCTTTGATTTGCTCAAGTTCTATATTCATATTTTGATCAGTTTTGAGCAATATATTTCTTGTCTTAATTTGGAGCATTCATTAATAATTCTTTTAAGTTTTCTTTTAGTTTTCTTGTATTTAGCTTTTAATGTTTTGCAATGTAAATACAGTTCTTTTATTAATTCTTCAATATAAAAAATTTCAAGTTTTGAAATTACCTCATCATTATGGATGTCCATAAAGATTATTCCTGTATGATGCTCTTCCTGATCTCTTTCTTTGGAGCTGAGTGATCTGAATTGAGCTTCATTTTCTTCTTCTTCTTCACTCGAGCTTTCTTACATCATGTTTTCTAATAATTCCCATGCAACAATAGCTTTCTTCTTTTTTCCAAATTTCCTACTATTAGAAATATTCTTTTTGTGAAAATAAGAGTTATACCTTTTCTTCTTATCTCCTTGCTTTTTATCTATTTCTGGGTGGTCAAATTTTATATGCCTAGGCTTGTTGAAATGGTAATAGATTGGAACTTCCTTTTCATTGTCTTTACTTTTGAAGTTCTTGGAATTATTTTCAAATTTGTTTTTCTTGATCATATTTCTAAGTCTTCTTGTTATCATTACCATATCCTCATCATCTTCACTAGTTGAGGCTTCTTCTGAAGATTCTTTATTTTTTGATTCTACTTGTAAAGCTATTATTTTGTTGTCTTTGACTTCATCTAGAGCTTTTTGTTTCACCAGAACTTCTTGGGTCATGAGTGATCCCATGAGTTCTTCTACTGTCACCTTTGTTAAATCTTTTGCTTCCTATATAGCAATCACTTTAGGCATCCAGTATCTAGGCAAAGATCTCAAGATTTTCTCTACTAGCTTGGACTCTTCATATTTTTCTCTTAAGTTCTTTAAGCTTTTTGTGATTTTATGAAAGCTTCCAAATATTTCAAAAAATTTTTCTGATTCCTTTATAGAGAATGCTTCATATTCCTACACTAGAAGATTTATTTTAGTTTCTTTTACCTAATTTGTACCTTCATGTGCTACCTTAAGTTTGTCCTAGATTTCCTTAGTTGAATCACATCTAGAAATATTTTCAAAACTCAGAAGAAGTTAGTGCACAATAGAGGTAGTTCTTTACCTTAGCATCATGTTCTAATGTTTATATATCTTCTAGAATTTATTTGATTTTAGTTTTAGTGACATTCTTTTCATTTTTGACTATAAGCCACAACTAGTAATCTATGGGAGTTAAGAAATTTTGCATTCTCATTTTCTAATACCCATAATTAGTTCCACAAAATAAAGGAGGTCCAGAAGTGGATTGTCCTTTAGCAGGTGTATTGTGGAACATACCGGCCATTTGAATCTCTTTAGAAATTAATATATTGGTAATCAAACTTTAACTTGTGAAGCCTTCTCTTATACCACTTGTTAGTTCCTTACACAAAGGTAGCTCAAGAGGGGAGGGGGAGAATTAAGCTTTTAAAAACTTTTGGCTAGATCAAATAGTGTTGAATGAAGAAATTGAATAGATTGTACAATACACAGCACAAGAATTTTATAGTGGTTCGGCCCTTCCTAGGTTCCTACCCCACTTCTTTGAGTCAGTGTGCTTTAATGATCTCAGGTTCCACTAACACCTTGATCAAACTGATCAAATGCATGTTGGTTTTCCCACAAGCTCACCAACCAACTTACTGGTTTTCCAAGCTAACTAGAAATTTTTACAACTTGTTAGTTTTCAAAGCTCACCAACGAACTTGCATCCATTTAGCAAGTTCCCTATTTGCTTATCTCAATATGTAAACACTAAGCACTCTGTTTGTGTTACCAAATACTAAAAAGAAGTTTACAAATTAATGTCTCTTACTTAGACAGACTTGTACATAAATTCATAACTTTAAGTAAATGAATAAGCAATATGAGTATAAGATTCAAACTCCATAATTGAGAAGCGATCTAGACTTTGAGAGCTTTGATAAAGTTGTAGCCATTGGAGTTGAACTTTGAAGAAAGATTTTGAATGCTCAAAAATTTAGCTTCTTTGTATATTCAATATGTTCTCTATTCTTTTGTATTTGAACACCTCTTTTATAAGCTTAGAGATTTTTCTGTTGCTGACTTGGCAAACTTTAAACATTCAAAAATGTTTTTCTTCACCTTACATTTTGTCTGATGTCTGATTTTGTAGCAATCTGGTATTGGTCTGTAACTTTGTCGCTGATTTTTCTTAACGTTCACATGAGTATCAGATGCTTTGAAGTAGCTTCTTTGGTTACTCCAAAGTGATGAGTGAACAACCATATCCTTTGAATGATTTTTGATACTTTGATTGATTATCCAAAATTACGGTGTACCTTCTTAATTGTGATAGATCTTTGCTGAGAAGAGTTTGGATTTTTTGAACTTTTGATGCTTCAGAAAAGGGTGACTCCGAAGTACTATTTGATGACTCCAAAGTTTGCTTGCTGACTCCGAAGTAAGGTTTTGAAGACTTTGAAGTAATGTTGCGGGCTCCGAAGTTTGTTTGCTAACTCTGAAGATTGCTTATTGACTCCAAAGCATATTTTGATATCTCTAAAGTAGGTCTAATTGATTTTGAAATGTAACTCCATGATTCCAAAGCATGTCTTCATGACTCCAAAGCATATCTAATTCACTCTGAAACATGTCTAATTAACTCTAAAGTGTATCTTCATAACTCTGAAGCTTGCCTAATTAACTCTGAAGTATGTCTTGTTGATTTCAAAGTGTACTTTGACAACTTTGAAGCTTCCATGATGACTCCAAAACATACTGTGACGATTCCAAAGATTTTCTGTTGGCTCCGAAGTGTGCTATGACAACTCCAAAACTTGTCTTTTATTTCTGAAGCTTGCTATGATGACTCTAAAACCTTCCTGTTGGTTTCAAAGTATGTTGTGATGGTTTCAAAGCTTATCTGTTGACTCTGAAGTATGCTTATGATGACTCCGAAGCACGATGTGATGACTCCAAAGCTTGTATTAGGCTGACTCCTTAGCTTTCCAATTTACTTTGAAGCACGTCTTGATGTCTCTGAAGATGTTCTCATTGGCTTTGAAGCATGCTTTGAAGATTTTAAGATCTCTATTTCCTTATTTTTAGTATATATGAAATTTATATACTTATTTTTTATGAGCATTAACTTGGTTTCTTCCTTTAATCATCATGATGATTATTCTTAAGTTGATGGGATAATATTTCTGCAATATGCTTGAGAACAAATTGCTAGTACCTTAAAGTTTAACTCATGTCTTTGCTTATCATCAAAACTTACTTGGTTAAGAATATTCATTATCAAAATCAGGCTAGATAGTGTTCAACAATTGCTTATAAACTTTGTACAAAATCAGCCTATTAGAGGCATTCATACTTGAACACATTTATTTCTGCATATTTAAAATGCAAGTTAAGGACTTGCCTTTGTGTGGTGAAAGCAAGATACTTGCTTTGTATTTATATAAGTTTGTTGGTGAGCTTGGAAATTAATAAGTATATTTATTTGATCAGGAGGTTATTGATCAAAGAAAGTGTTAGTGCAACCTGAGTTTAGCGAAAAAGGCTAACTAAGAGAAGTAGATTAGGAACCCAAGTGAAGGGCCGAACAACTATAAAAATATCAATCTAAGTGTACCATGTTATCAGTCTTTTATTTATCTTTGCACCTTAATTATTATCTGGCAAAAAATTTTAAAGACTTAATTCACCCTCCCTCTTGAGTCACCATCTAAATGGGATCAATAATTGGTATTAGAGCAGCCTTCACTTTTTTTACCTTATTATTCCATTTATAAAACCTATGAAGAGATCTCTATGGCCAGCTATTTTTATATCACTTTTACTGAAGGTCAATCTACTTTCAGACCTCCATTATTTGAGATATTAGAAGATGAGAATGAAAAACTTCTTGATTACCTCAAACTATCAGATATGGAAAATCATCAAAGATGGAATGATTGTCCTAATCACTGATGATAAATACACTGCTGAGGACATTCTAGCAGCTAAAAAAGATGCTAAGGTAAAGAACTGCCTTTACTGACCTCTTACATCCTCTGAGTTTGACAAGATATCCTCTTGTGATATAACAAAGAAAATCTGGGACAAACTAGAGGTTGCACACAAAGGCACAAAATAAGTAAGAGATACTAAGATAAATCTTCTTATGTAGGAATATGAAGCTTTCAATATAAAGAAGATAGAGTCAATCTTAGACATATTCGGAAGATAACAAATAGGATAAAAAGTCTAGGAGAAAAGTATGCAGAGCCAAAAATGGTAAAGAAAATTTTGAAATTCTTGTCAAAGCAATGGATACCCAAAGTGACAGCAATCTAGGAAGCAAGGAATCTGGACACAATGAGTCTAGAAGAGCTTATGGGTTCTCTTATGACTCATTAGGTGTTAACGAAGCAGAAAAATATAGAAGAACCAAAGGGCAAGATAGTAATTGCTCTTAAAGTTGAGTAAGAGAATGAAGAATCCCAAACTGATGCATCCACAAGTGGAGATGAAGATGAGGAGATGATAATGATTACAAGAAGATTCAAATCCATGCTAAAGAAAAAAAAGTTTGGCAACAGTCCAGGGAATAATTTTGGAAGAAATGATAGAAAGAAAGAACCACTCACCTGCTACAATTGTGGGAAACCTAGACATATGAAGTTTGACTATCCAAAACCAGTCAAAAGATAAAATGATTTGCAAAAAAAGAGGTACAACTTATATTTTGATAGAAAGAACAACAAAAACAACAACAACAATAGAACAAGAAAAAAATTCTAGAAGAAAAAGAAAGCTCTAGCAACATGGTAGATGCTGGAAAATATAATAAATGAAAGTGACAGTGAATAAGAAGAAAAACATAAAACTCAAATCAGTCAACTCTCTCCAAATAGAAGTATATAAGTAGAACTTCATATAGGAATCAATTTCATAGCAATCTATGAAGAGCAGGTAAATTCTAATTCTGAAACTCATATTCATGAAGAAATGCTGGAAGAATTATATTCAGATTTTGTGATTCTTAGAGAAGTACAAAGCGACTAAAAAGGAACTCAAAAGAATTACAAATGAATGCTCCAAAATGAAGGATGAAAATTCCAAGCTCAAGAGTAACAATAACACTAGTAGCATACTTGAGCAAGTAGTAGCTGAGAACAATACTTTGAAAAAGGCACTGACTGACTTCCACTCGGTTAATAATGAAATAAAGAAAAGAAGTGGACAGCAGAAACATAAAAAATTTGAGACTAAATAGACTACAATTTGGGTTGCAAAGATAGTTGCAAATGTACTTAATGTAACCCAAACTCCTTTAGTTAAAATAGTATTGCCCAAGAAACAATGGGTACCAATGCTATCTACAACTAACCCAATTGGACCCATTCCCAAATGGGTACCAGAAGGAAAAACTTAACTTTATCTATGCAAGTTTGCTTGGGACCCACAAAGAGCAACATGTGGTATATCGATAGTGGTTACTCAAGGCAAATGACAAGGAATAGGGAGCGATTCATGAAGCTAAAAATGAAATCTATTAGAGCAGTAACCTTTGGTGATAATGGTAAAGGTAGAGTAGTTGGGATCGATAAGGTCAGTCAATTACTATCTACTACAATTTCAAATGTACTTCTAATAGAATGACTAAAACACAATCTTCTTAGCGTGAGTCAGTTTTATTCTGTATTGGATAATTCTCAATCAGTTATAATGTATGGTAGAAGTTATGAAAATATATATTTCATTTATCTTTCTGATATTCAAGCTAAGTGACTTGTTGTAAATGACAATGAACCCATTTTGTAGCATAGAAAGCTAGGACATGCCAACAAAAATATGATTGAAAGATTATATAATAAAGATCTAATTATTAGCAATCCAATGCTCAAATTTGATAATAAATTGTATGATGCTTGCATGAAGGCAAGCAAGTAAAGGAATCATTAAGTCAAACAAAGAAGTATACATAATCAAACCCCTTCAATTGCTACATATGAATTTAGTTGGACTAATAAGAACTAGAAGCCTTGGAGGGAAACATTATGCATATGTCATTGTAGATGACTATAGGAGATTTACCTGGGTAATGTTTATAGCATCTAAAGATGAAGCTTTTTTATTCTTTGAAGTGTTTAACAAATATATACAGAATGAACAAAGCTCTCACATTGTTGTCATAAAGAGTGATCATGGTAAAGAGTTTAAAATTCATAGATTCACTAATTTTTGTGAAAACAATGGAATTCTTTAAACTTTCTCTATACCAAGAACACCCCAACAAAATGAAGTAGTAAAAAGGAATAACAAATCCTTGCAAGAGATGGCAAGGACAATGTTGAGTGAATATAGCCTACTATAGTAATTTTGGGTTGAAGCAATGAACACTGCATGCTATATTATTAATAGAATCTTGCTATATCCATACTCCACAAAACTCCATTTGAATTATACTATGGCAAGAAACCAAATGTCTCTTATTTTCATACTTTTGGTTGTAAGTGCTTTATTCTTAAGAATGATAAAGAAAACCTTGGAAAATTTGATAGCAAATATGATTAAGGAAATTTCTGGCTTATTCCATTGTTAACAAAGCATTTAGAGTGTACAACTTGAGACTTAAGATTGTAGAGTAATCCATCCATGTCAAATTTGATGAACATAAAAACTCCATGAAGAGAAATAGTAATTTTGATAATGAGATAGATAATCTTCCAACAAGTGTGGAGAAACTGAGATTAGAAGACAAACAGGAAGAAGTTCTACTATCAGAAACAACAATGGATGATGCTGAATCATACACAATAGAGGTAAATAAGGAAGGTAACTCATCTCTTTCCAAAGATTGGAGGTTTATGTATTCTCATCCTGAAAACTAAATAATTGGTAATGTGTTTGATAAAGTTAGAATTAGATCATCCTATTGCCAAATATGTGACAATTTTGCTTTCATTTTTCAATTAGAACCAACTTATATAGACTAAGCATTAGAAGATGAGGATTGGATTTTAGTTATGCAGGAAGAATTTGATCAATTTAAAAGAAACAATGTGTGGAGTATTATTCCAAGACCAAACCATCAATCTATTATAGGAACAAAATGGGTCTTTAGTAACAAATTGGATGAATCAAGAATTATGGTGAGAAATAAGGAAAGGCTAATTGCAAAGGGGTATTATCAAGAAGAAGGTATTGACTTTGAAGAATCATACGCCCTTGTTGTAAGGATTGAAGCCATTACAATGCTTCTTGCATTTTCAGCATATATAGATTTCAGGCTATATAAAATGGATATAAAGAGTGCATTCTTGAATAGTTTCATTAATGAAGAGGTATATATGGAACAATACCGTGGGTTTGAAGATCTTAATTGCACAAATAATGTCTTCAAACTCAAGAAAGTCCTCTATGGTTTGAAATAGGCTCCTAGAGCTTGGTATGAGAGGCTAAGCAAATTTCTGATTAAAAAAGATTTTTCAAGGGGTAAAGTTGATACTACTCTCTTCATTAAGCATGCAAAGAAAGATACACTTAAAATTTAAATTTATGTCAATGATATAGTGTTTGGTGCAACTAATAAAAACCTTTGCCAAGATTTTTCCAAGACTATGCAAGGAGAATTTGAAATGAGCTTAATGGGTGAACTAAACTTCTTCTTGGGACTACAAATCAAATAAGAAAAGGAAGGAATTTTTATCCACCAAGTCAAGTATATAAAAGAACTTCTGAAGAAATTCAACATTAAAGACGGTAAAAGACATAGAACACCAATGAGCACTTCGCTAAAGATGAACAAAGATGAAAAAGGTAAATCAGTATGTAACAAACTCTATAAAAGCATGATAGGATCATTATTATATTTGACTGCAAGTATACCAAATATAATGTTTAGTGTTTGCATGTGTGCTAGATTTCAATCAAATCCCAAAGAGTCTCACCTAATTACTGTGAAGAGAATCTTTAGATACCGATTAGACACACCAAGCCTCAGTTTATGGTATCCAAAAGGTTTTGATTTTAATCTGGTGAGGTAGTCAGATGTAGACTTTGCTAGATATAAAGTAGACAGAAAAACCACCTTAGGATCTTGTCAGCTTCTAGGAAGTATGATCATATCATGGTTTTCCAAGAAACAGACATTTGTTGCATTATCAATTACTAAAGTAGAATATGTAGTAGTTAGCAGTTTTTGAGCTCAAATCCTTTAGATGAAACAACAATTAAGTGATTTTGTTCTTAACTTTGTTGATATACCCATAAGATGTGACAACACAAATACTATAAGTTTGACCAAGAATCTAGTTTTACATTTCAAAACAAAATATATAGAAATTAGGCATCACTTTATCAAAGATCATGTTCAAAATTGTAACATTTGTTTAGAATTTGTGCCAACTGAAAATAAATTAGCAGACATCTTCACTAAACCTCTTCCAAAAGATAGATTTACTAAGTTAAGAAAAGAACTAGGTATTTTAGATTCAAATGCTTAACTTGAAATTAGTAAAACATCTATATGTTGAAATATATGTTCCTTATTGATTATTCCATTAAAAAAATGAACAAAAGAACAAATCTAATAAGTGGCATCACTTTCGGAGCCTCTGAAATATCCTTTGGACCCTCTGAAGATCGATCATGCCTCTGAAATAAAATCTTGAAACCTCCAAAAATTAATATTAATTTCGATAACAATTCAACACTCTATTTCGTAGCCTCTGAAATAAATTTTTGTAGCCACCTAAGTCCATTCTCTTGCATGACCATTTCGTAACCTTCGATGGGCTATGCTACCTCTGAAGTAAAGCTTCGGAGTCACTGAAACATAACAATTAACTGATATGTTGCCTCCAAAGATCTTACTTACTCATTTTGGATCCTTCAAAAACTAAATCTTTTAACATTTTGGAGAAACTAAAATCCCAAATCCCTATTTAACTCTTCAAAGTCCTCTAAAAACATAAAACTACTTTTTCTTTGAGCATCCGAAAATCCCCTTTTAGAGAGAACCTTCACCTTCCTGCTTGATTCAAACTTCTCAATTCAAGCAATCCTCCCATTGTGTCTTCTTCATCAACATTCAAATTCTAAACCTCTTCTACTACAATGGAGAGAACTAAGGGAACCACTAACTCGACAGATGGAAAAAGGAAGGAAAGAGAAGAGTATCTGGAATAGAGAGCAACCAAAAGAGTCAGACATGAAACCAACACACTAGAGGTAACATTTCTCAATAGTGAGTCTGATTACTCTAGATACCTAGAAAGATTATAAAAGGAAGGGTTTTCAGTTTCGATACTTTTAGAGATAGTGGTATGAGATTAGAAGTATGTGATTGGTTTAGATACCAAGGATGGATGGATGGATGGAATATGTAAGCTTTAGAGACCACTTCTATCCAAGACGCATGAAAGCCCTAATCTACAACATTAACATTAGAGCAAAGAGGTCATGGATAGAAGAAGTGGAAATTAATGTCTCCATAGAAAGTTTGAGAAGATGTTTTAATCTTTCTTTAGTAAAAGCTGAACCAAAATGGCCTACTAGATAGAGACTATTTTTAGATTTGGCAGGAGTAGAAATAGATGTGAGAGAGAATTATTTTGACTCTAGCCATCTAAGTTTAAATCTCAAATTAGCTTACATGATTGTGATAAACAATGTGTATCCAAGAAAGTAAGCTACAAGAGATGTATCAAAGAAAGATGGAAGAAAACAATGGGCTCTAAAGAATAGAAAGAGAGTGGATCTCTGGCAAATAATGTCAGATCATATTTATTCAGTCAAGAGCACCTCAAGATTCCTTCTTCCTTATGGATGGCATTGACTAAGCTAATAAGGGAAGCAGGAGTTACTTTGTTTGAGAAACATAGAGAACCACCAAGAGACTCAAACACAATTGATGAGAAGATATTAAAGAGAATAGGTTTCAAGCAAACCCCACAAGGCTTGATCAATGAAAAACCAAGAAAAGTAGATCAATTAAAAAGATAAAAACCAAAACAAAAAAAAGAAGTAGAAGAAAGAACAACAAGAGAAGAAACTTTGGAATAGGAACCAAGAGAGACTCCAAGAGAAGAAGAAAGATCTGTCAGAATAGAGGAGCCAGAAGAAATTTTAAGAAGAGAAAATGAAATAGCAGCAATAGCGACCACTCCTTCTTTCACTCCCATTAGATCTCCATCACCCATATGACCAACTCATCAACCATCCACACCAACCAATTCATTAATCCCCACTCCTAAACCCATTCCACAACATCTAGAAAATAGACTTCATAACATTGAAAATCTTTTGTCCACTCTAGCTCTTCAAATGAGTAGATTTGATCAAAGACTCAACTATGCCATGTCATCTCTCGTCTTAAGAGCTGATAAGATTGATCAAAGACTTAATTCTCTATAATCACTAGCAAAGTCATTCAGAGGTCAAACTTATCCTCCTCATTCTCCACCAACAACTCACTTCTCTCCATTCACAACCAACCCCCCCATCATAGTGGTTTCTTCCCCCACACATTCTCCACAATCATCCCCTACAATTCCAGAGGTTGCTCAAACTGAGAGTGAACCTACTAAAATTGACTCTCCCTCTCTTCCAACATAGCCTCCATCTGTTCCAACCACTAAAGTCTTTTCAAACCTGCCTAAGGATTACCTTTCCAATCCTCATAGAGTTATTATTAGACATGGAAAATATTTTTTAGCCCCACTTCCTAGATTCTATTTTCTTTCCCCAGGACAATTTACCATTCTAGACTGGAATTGGTTTGACCTTGTTAGATCAAGAGTAGTAATCCCCACTCGAATTGAAGAAATTCCTCTAGAATGCAATTCACCTTCAATTCATCTAGAATGGAGAAGACCTTCCACTCCTCCACAATGCCCTCCAAAACAAGCTTATGGTAATCTTGACATTCTTATCCGTATCTATTATCCAATCAAATTCACATATTTTGAATTCACTACTCAATCAAGAGTCAATTATGACATTGCTAGAATGTTTCTATCCCACTATCTTGTCATTCATCCTTCCTCACTTCCATTTCCACAAATCTTGGATCAGAATACTCTTTCTAGAATCTTATTGATCCCTGATCCTCCTCTCACACCCATGGGCTATGAAATCAAAATTCCTCAATTAGCATCTTTTCAAGATGCATACACTGAGAAACTTCTTCAGATGCTTCAAGCATCATGGGCCCCTAGAACAATTTTTCCATCTCCCTCAGTGTAATTCAAAAACATCTTCATAACTGAGGAAGAACTTCTGTTCTATTTTGAAGCCAATTTGCAAGTTATTGCTGATAATTTTCCACCCTCTTATTCACAGCTTGTAAATCACTCCCTTCATAAAATTTGGGTGAATTATCCCAAACCAACCCCTTTACCAAAACCAAATCCCTCACCATCCCCTTCTACCATTGCTAAATACATAAGAAAAGCTCCTGCAATTCCAAAACCTTCTATACCTTTATCTTAGCCATCTTCTTCAAAACCCAAGAGGAAGCCAAAAATTTCACCTCCAAAAGAATACACAAAGGCTCCTCTTTCTCAAATACCATGTACCATCAAGAATACACTGCCAAAATGAATGCCAACACAGAAGCCCTCTTAAAAGGCACTCTTATATTCTTTCTTGAGGTGCTAGATCTACAATTTCAAGAGTGAATTGATTTCATCTATGTTTTTGATTGTGGACCCATAGCTTATGCTCATGAACCCCTATGTGCAATCCTAAAGGATACATTTTTCATCCACCTCCTCCACCAAAAAAGACCAAGTCATATCCTAAACTGTTGACCTCTCAACCTAAGCCTAAACCCTTTTCTAAAACCTACAAGAGAAAACCCAAACCATTCCATTAATTCTAAAAGCCTCTGCACTTCTTTTTCTTTCTTTAAAATATATCTAATTGCCATTTATCTAATGTAGGATTTTTTTCTTTTGCAATCTATACTTTCTATGAAGAATTTTGTCTATACGTAATTTTAGTCATATTTTGTATGTGCATTTCTAGTCATCACATGCTATGTTTTGTACTTATAATTTTGGAATGGCTATGTAAAATCATTTTGTTTCTTTCTACCTTTTTTATTCTAACAAAAAGGGGGAGAAAATGTAGTGATGTATTATCATGCCCTGCCTTCCGAGGTGCAACATCCTATTTTACACTCTATGTCATTAGGATTTGCCCACTTTTGGGGTGGGAGTGCTCGAGTCCCATTCTAGGACACCTATATTATTCTCTATTTTTTTGATAAAAATTCAACAAAGTTTCCCCTGAAATGTCAATATCAATACCTAATATACATCACTTATCAAACACATTACTAAACATCAATCTTTACAGTCCCAAATCATATATAAAACTGTAGTTTCAATAATTACAAATTAAATTAGAAACATCTCACTAGGCTAAACTACTCATAGCCCAGAATCTATATCACACCATCATGGCGTTACACTATAAGGGAAACATATCATGTTATCACAATATTACACATCATTTTCTAAGACATGCCAATCCATTTCTTTAATACATCAATTACCATTTTACATAATTATACAAATTCATGTTAAGACAAATATACAATGAGATCTAATCCCATCATTCAAACACATCATTCAAAGGTCTTCAATCTTTCTCATAAGTCCCTTAGTTAACCAATTGACTAAAAATTTAAATGAGAAGACGTGAGTCCGGGCAACTTAGTAAGTAACCACAAATAATAAATAGTAAAATAGTTAATTCTTAATTTACATAATTTGATCCAATCATTATCACAGACATAATACACCTATCATACTCTGAGGACCATGTCCTCATGATTTCAGTCCAATAATCCGGGGATGACACTCATCTCTTGATTCTGACTAGACATTTAACCCTCAATGATAACCATACTGCTCAATCATCCATCCAAGACATAACCTTGTGAATGACAAGAACATATGTTCATCAATTTATACCAAAAAGGGAATTGCAATCATTCTCATTCAATCAATCCATCTCATTTCAAATCAATCTTAAACTTTAACATAAACAAAGGGAAATTCCCTATCCCACATATTAGACATTCATTTTTGAACCAAAACATTAATTAACTCAATATAAGGGATACCCATTATCCCATAAAATTCAAATAACATCAAAGTTGAACACAGATGGTATATCTATTATCCCTATCCAAAACATACAAGTCCGGAGTCAAATCAATGAAATATTCATTATCCCCAACTAATCATACAATTAAACAAAACTGGGGGTGCCTACTTACCGTGGGATCTTAGCTCCAAACCATTCTTCTAGCTCTATACCTTTTCATCCTTCTCAGATCATCCATGTAAATCAAACATGGGTGACATCTATAAATGAAAATTCAAGCTCCAAGCTCCCATTAACATTTCCATTTGAAGAAAATCGAATTTTCATCCCTTGCCCATCTTGTAATCATTGAAACCCAAGCTATAAGGGAGTCTTGAGTGACTACTCATCTAAATAATCATGTTTCCTAGATAATCAAGAAAAATATTTAGCTAAACAGGGTTTAGGGACATTAGATCGGCTTTAGGGGAAGAAACGAGAGGGATAAAATAAAAATGGAATGAGTTTGGGGGTTAAAAAGTCATGTTTTTCTGGTGCTTCAATGCACCATCGGGTTTGTCCCGTGGCATTGTACTATGGCACATGCTTCACTGTTTGCCCCAATGCTGCAGTATAGTATTGTGGCACCGATCCCACTAAATGCCCCAAAATTGCCTTATTGACAATATGCCACGACATAAGTTATCTGTGAAACGGCACTACTCCTGCTAGATGCCCATATTTTTCCCTTCTAAAGGTGTGTTGTGGCATTAACTTGCTGTTCCATGTTTTCATTATCTTTCACCAACATTTTATCCTATTCTCCACCTTTCCTTCAATCCCTCTTCATTAACTTTTAATCATAACATTTTCCATCATTACTAATCGTAATTTTCCATATAAAACATGCTCAACAACTTAGATATTTTTCATTGTACTTTTATCCACTCCCTTTACACTGTATCAATGCATATATGGTTCCTTCATTATCTTATTTCATATAAAGTATTTTGAATGTCACCATAATCATTTCCCACACATCACATGCATGAAATGGAGCATGTTCATGCTATTCTTCATGTCATTTATGATCAATTACAAAAAATTACCTATTTAGTTCTTTTTACTGACTTTTTTGCTATAAGTGATTTCATATGCCATTTTTGTTCCAAAATGCATCCAAGATTCAAACTAATGTTTCACACATATTATAATACATATAATAACTATCTTGGGCAATTCATATTGATCATAAATATTCTTTTTTCCAATTTCACCATTTCAGTTCTTTTTCTTCTTATAGCCATTATATAATTTAAATTTATGCAATTTATGAATTTCAAGCATTAAACTCTATCCATATCCACATAAGCAAATTTCAATCACCTCAAATATCATATAAGGCTATTCATTCATTGAAATTTCTATGATATTATAAAAATCACTTATAGAATTCTTTTTACCTGAACATTTAACTCAATAGTTCAAAATTCTAAAACTATCTCAAAATTTTGATTCAATATCTTAAACACATTACATTATACATAATAATCATGCTACATTAGTCATTCAAGTCATATACATGACTTTACCCAGAATCATTACTTGGTTTCATGTCACTCCATTCAGTCTTCCATAGCAATTTCTTTATAAAACATTGTGTATTGCCTCAATTCCTCACTTTACTGAAATGTAAAAAAATTTCCCTAAATTTCAACACCATAGGTGTTATAGACTCCCCTCCTTACAAAATGTTTCATCCTTGAAACTTTAAATATCATTTGATACTTGTTATTTCCTTAAGTTTACTAATTAATATAACAAACGTATCCTAGTAACATTCCTATTCCATTGCCCATAACTCGTATAAGCTTTTCATTAAAATTTTCATCATATGGGATTCACAATCACAATGCCACCATAATATTCACATTAATTTGAATTTGATCATCAATAACAATAATAACAAATATCATAGCAGGAGCAAGCAATACGCAACAAAGATAAGTACTGGCTTCTCTACTACTTCATTCTGTTCAAATGGGATCATTGCAAGTTACATTGTCATACTATTTTTAAACCAATATACCCAATCAATTAGCACATTTTGCCTACCATCAACCAACACCTTGCTCAGGAGGCCATATAAAAGTGAACTCAGTCACAAGTAAAGTGGTCTAAACAACAATCAAGTAGCAGCCACATCCAAACCAAGTGGTCTAAACCACAATCAAGTGGCAACCACATCCAAACCAAGTGGTCTAAACTACAATCAAATGACAACCACAATCAAACCAAGTGGTCTAAACCATAGTTATGTGGCAACCACAATCAAATGGACTCAACTCCCTTACAACTCAGTGTATTTTGGTCTGTCCCTACAATCCAATTACAAATGTTGCGAGATCCATGACCACATAGTATCTCACCTTCATTGCAACTTAGGAAATAAATAAAGGAATCTACATATAATGGGCTGATAAGACCTCTTCACCATGACAGGTGGCATCAAACAAACAAAGCCCGGAGAGGGGCGGGATCCCAAATAACCAAAGTAGTCAACCTGGCAGGTATCCCAATCTCAAACACACAACAATCAAATTCTAGTAGGCATCCAAATCTTAGACACATATCAATCATGATTTAAGAAGCATTGAAATCCAAGCCTCAATCAAATAGCCAATGTCTAAATATTAATCACATAATCACATATCCAAATCTCAATCAAATAACCAAACCTAGGAAATAACCAAACTCAGGCATACCTCAGTCAAATAACCAAATGTTCAAACCTGAATCAGATAATCAAACCCAAATTCACAAAATTAATATTTTCCAATAAGTATTCAAACTCACATACTAATGGTATTCTAACCAACATCCGAACCCAAATCCAACTTAAGCATGTATGTGGTCCTTAGTCCCTAAAATAATCTTAATCCAAGCATGCATCCATCAAATTACTAAACCTGATTTCATATCAAATTAAATCAATAATTTCTAACATCTAAACAAAAGTCAGATATTCATCTGACTTACATTCAATCAAAATATATTGACTAAAGTTCTTGAAATTTATATACACAGTTTATCACTTATATTATCAATCGAGATAATTCAATTTGACCATAGTAGAGTCCCATGTCAATCCCCATATCAATCAACATATGAAAATATGCTAGGTCCTCATTTTGAAATACAATACACATAGCAATTCATTAAAAATCATAACATGTAAAATCATTTGTCAATCACAATGTTTATAAATAAACAAGCTTAACAAGCCATTAAACAATTCATAAATAGTTCCAATCATGATACATATAATGCTTTATCCAATCAATTTTTTCACAAGCAAAGTTATTCAAGAATACATAAGCATACTATTCTTCATACAAATCAATTATTATAAAAAATTTGTCAAGGAACCCTCAAAGTTCCTAACATACATTTCATTATAGAACTTATTTAGTTTTGTATTAGATAAATAATCCCACAAAATGTATGAATAGGGTCATCTCCTCAAGTACACTTCTGAGAATCATATCATATCATGTCATATTGAGCTAAATCAATCAAATAATCAATTAGATCTCATATACCCAATTTAGTCTAATGAATCCAAAGATTTCATCACAAGTCAACCAAACAAACAACACTAAAACTAGTTCTAAATAGCAATTCATAAAACTTCATAGTTTCATCACTTCTGATTTCAATTACATTGTAAACATAACATTTATACATTCAAACATAGGGCACATACAGACACCACCATGCTTCCCTAAGTTATTCTAAACATAGCATAATTTATCTTTAATATAGATGTTCACTTCAATCTCAATTATCACAATACTTTCATATCATGATACTTTCATAATCATTTCATAATTCATCTTCCATGAATTATAAATACCATTTATGCCAACTATGCATGATTATCCTACTACCTAATTATCATTTACATGCCCTTCATTTCCTTACTCACGCCTTCAAATTAACCATCGACTGTTATTCTCTCCTATTTCTATGGCATATCATTCTCTATTTCCTCCAATAACTATTGCCATCATGAGGATTTAGTGTTATCACATAGATTACTAGAACTTATTAATTAGAGCATGGGACTTATCACGCAGATAAGTCCTCGGCTCTGATACCACTCTGTCACGCCCCACCTTCCAAGGTCCGGCATCCCATTTTATACTATATTTCACTAGGATTTGCCCACTTTTATGGTGGGGGTGCTTGGGTCCCATTCTTAATACACCTATACTATTCTGTATTTTTTTGACAAAATTTCAATAGAGTTTCCCCAAAAATGTTAATATCAATGCCTAATATATATTAATTATCAAATACATTACTAAACATCAATCTTTACAATCCCAAATCATACATAAACCTATAGTTTCAATAATTACAAATCAAATCATAAAAATCTCATTAGGTCAACCTACCCACAGCCCAGAATCTGTATCAGACCATGATGGCATTACACTATAAGGGAAACATATCATGTTATCACAATATTACACATCATTTTCTAAGACATGTTAATCCATTTCTTTAATGCATCAATTACCATTTTACACAATTATACAAATTCACATTAAAACAAATATGCAATGAGATTCTAATCCCATCATTCAAACACATCATTTAAAGGTCTTCAGTCTTTCTTATAAGTCCCTTGATTACCTTGTTGACTAAAATTTTAAATAAGAAAGCATGACTCCAAGCAACTCAGGAAGTAGGCAAAAATAATAAATAATAAAATAGTTAATTCTTAATTGAATAATTCAATCCAATCATTATCACAGACATATCATACTCTAAGGACCATGTCCTCATGATTCTAATCTAATAATTAGGGGATGACACTCATCTCTTGATTCTGACTAGACATTTAACCCTCAATGAATAATCATACTGCTCAATCATCCATCCAGGACATAACCTTGTCAATGACAAGAACATATGTTCATCAATTTATACCAAAAAGGGAATTGCAATCATTCTCATTCAATCAATCTATCTCATTTTGAATCAATCTTAAACTTCAACATATGCAAAGGGATATTCCCTATATTGCATATTAGACATTCATTTCAAACCAAAACATTAATTAATTCAATATAAGGGATACCGATTATCCCACACAATTCAAATAACATTAATTTTGAACAAAGATGAGATATCTATTATCCCCGGCAAAAACTTACAAGCCTAAAGTCAAATTAATTGTTATCCATTATCCCCAACCAATCATACAATTAAAAAAAATAGGGGAGGTGATTATTAACCTTGTGCTCTTAGTTCCAAACCATTCCTCCAACTCCATACCTTTACATCATTCTCAGATCAACTTTCTAAATCAAGCATGACTGACATCTACAAATGAAGATTCAAGCCCCAAGCTCTTATTGAAATCCTCCATTTGGAGAAAATTGGATTTTCATACATTACCCATCATGTAAACATCGAAACCCAAGCTAGAAGGGAGACTTGAGTGACTACTCATCTAAATCATCATGTTTCCTAGCTAATCAAGCAAAGGATTTAGCTAAATGGGTCTAGAGACATGAGAATGGCATTAGGGGAAGAAACAGGATGGATAAAATAAAAAGGTAATGGGTTTGGGGGTTAAAAAAGCCATGTTTTTTTGGTGCTCAGATGCACCATTGGGGCTATGCTTCGGCACAAACTTCACTTTCTACCCCAATGCCAGGCGCAGTGCATGGCACTGAACCCACTAAATGCCCCAAAATTGCCTTGCTAACACTATGCTGCGGCATAGGCTGTCTATGCCCCAACACTATGCTTGCTAGATGCCCATCTTTTCCCCTTCTAAAGCTTTGTCGTGGCACACCTTTCCTGTGTCGCAACATTAACTTTTTGTCCCATGTTTTCATGATCTTTCATCAACTTTTTATCCTATTTTGCACCGTTCTTTCAATCCTTCTTCCTTGAGTTTTAATCATAATATTTTCCATCATTAATAATCATAATTTTCCATATAAAACATGCTTAACAACTTAGATATTTTTCATTGTACTTTTATCCATTCCCTTTACATTATATCGATGCATATATGGTTCCTTAATTATCTTATTTCATATAAAGCATTTCAAATGTCACCATAATCATTTCCCACACATCACATGCATGAAATGGTTCATGTTCTTGCTATTCTTCATGTCATTTATAATCAATTATTAAAATCACCTATTCAGTTTCTTTTATTGACTTTTTTGCTATAAGCAACTCCATATGCCATTTTTATTCCAAAACGCATCCAAGACTCAAACTAATATTCCACACATATTACAATATATATAATAACTATCTTAGGCCATTCATATTGATCATAAATATGCTTTTTCCCAATTTCTCCATTTCAGTTCTTTTTTTTCTTATAGCCATTATATAATTTAAATTGATAAAATTCATTGTTAGATATGTTTAGAAATGTGCATCACTTAATGTTTTGTCATCATCAAAAAGGGGGAGAATGTTGAACATACACTATAATATAGCTTGCTTTTGTTGATGAACATTCTTAACCAACCATGTTTTGATGATAAGTTAAGACATGAGTGAAACATTAAGGTACTAACAATTCAATCTCAAGTATTTTGCAGAAATATTTTTCTAAACTAATTCTAAGAATAAACTTCATGATGCTTAAAGGAAGAAACCAAGTAAATTATCACAAAAACTATGTATATAAATTATAGATATACTTAGAGGAAGAAAATAGAAAATTCAGAGTTATTAAGGAAACTTCGGAGTCAACTTCGGAGTTACTCAAGGACTTCGAAGACAAGATGATAACCCTTTGGAGCTAATGATGCATTTCAAAGAAAGAGGAAAATCCCTTCAGAGTCACAAAGTAACAAGCTTCATGGTGTGTTATCGCTCCAATTTCAAATTTTTGTAGTAGTGTGAGTAAGGGTCAATCCCACGAAGAGCATCTAGCTTAGTTTTATACAATGTGAAGAAGACTGAGGGGGTTTTGAGTATAATAAGTGCAATGTTGTGAAGGAAATATATCAAGGAAGAAAACCTTGGTTCAAGTTAATATCCACCATTAGAATCTCATAACTGATCACTGACACAATTACAAATCAATTCACACTTTGAATATTCACCATTGGAATTATTTTTCCTATGTCTCCTTTCACATAGTCAATTAGAAATACACAATCCAATTAACCCTAACCACTAAACAACCTCAGAGACATGCTAGAAATTTAATCTAATAGCAGCCTTAAGATTTATATAGATTAATGAAGCTAAATAACAAAAGCACATGTGGTTGCATTTAATTTAGTCAAATATTCTTTCTAAGATTTAATAACTACAATAGCAGCAAATTATCAAACCCTAGTCTCTTCGCAGATTAGAGGGATGAAATAATTATGAATTTGATATCTAATCTAGTAAGAGATTGCAATGAATAATAAACCAGTAGATCTCCTAGCAATTAAACATAACAATCATAATCATGAATCAAATAAGAACATTCAATACTCAAAGTATAAATTGAACAATTAAAAAACATTAGATCTCACAATATATCAATTCTAAGACTTCTGTCTCCTTAACCCAAGAATAAAATTTTAGCCATGCAGGGCCATGAAATCACAAAGAAAATAAAATAAAAGAGAGAAGAAAGAAAATTCTCTATCAAAAGGCACCAAGAAGTCCTCTCAAAACTTCACCAAAAGAACTCTTAAAAACCCTAGAAAATTGCTATTTAAAATAAAGCCAAAGTATGCAAAAATCTAAAAAAATTTAAAATAAAAATTTGATTAGTCATTGGCACCACTAGTGCCACCGTGCTATCTAATGGGGTGTGTTGATTATGAGTATGTATCGATGGTGCTGGTTTGCTCTCCGCTAGACATGCATACACTGTTTTGACCATAACTTCCCAATTATAACTCAAAAAAGCATGATTCCTCTTTCATTAGTTAGATAACTTAAATACATACAACTTCTATGTTGATCACTTTTTCCAAATCATCCTCTAAATATGGAAAAATTGGTACACAAGTGATACCATTTATAAGCTTAGCTCCTTTTTGACATGTTTTGATAATTTCTCCACTCAGTTGTCCTTGATGTAGTCTTTACCTCTTAGAACTACAAACATTAAAGTTGTATAAATTTTTTTTGTGTTTCCAAAGCATCTTTATCATCTTAATCGGAGGTTGGATAATAGAGTCATTCCCAAAATACAGAGTGATTCTGAAATTGCCCAAAATCCTTCAATTGACTTCTTTTTACACTTAAACACTCCAATTGTCTCCTAAATCAAAATATAAGAATAATGGGTGCATATAGGAGTCAAATAAATATAAAAAATTAAGCATTAAGAGAACAAAATATGACATTTTGTATTCTCATCACTTCGGAATCAACAAAAATGTTTCAAAGCCAAGCCAAGCATTTTTGGAGCCTCTGGAGTACTTCTAGATAGAGGAGAATGACCTCTAACTGATTGAATTGCTTCGGAGTTATTTAAAGTACTTTAGAGTCATGAGTTCACAACCTTTAGAGTCAGTTGAAGCACTTCAGAAGTAATGAGCTCACAACCTTTAGAGTCAGTTGAAGCACTTCAGAAGTAATGAGCTAATGAATTTCGGAGTTAGTAAAGTCCCTTTGAAATACAAATGTGATAACTCCATTGCTTTGGAGTCAAGACAAAATGCTTAGGAGATAATTTCAAGAGTGTTCAGAGTTAATAGGATATTCTTCAGTGAATATGACTTGTTGAAGTAAGAGGAAAAGCATTTCAAAGTCAAGTAAAACTTTTCAGAGATAGAATAGTACTTCAAAATTCGGGCTTAGTTACTTCAGAAACAAAGAGGAAATTTGGAGTCAGAAAAGAAATACCTCAGAGTCAAGACAAATACTTCAGATTCAATAAGACTCTTTGGAGTTAGTACCTTCTGAGTTGCAGGTTAAGCTCTTCGGAGATAGTAACCTGCTTCAGAGTCAGTTCCTACAAACTTGAGATGAGTCACTGCTATCGTGATGCTTTAGAGCCTCTGAAATATATCTTTAGAGCATTCAAAGATATTGTGATGTGTGAAGTGTGTAAAGAAACTTCATACCACTTAAATCTGGAGGATTTGATGTTGAATCATAGACTCTGAAACCATGCTGAAAAGTACAATGGTCATAAATTTGAACATTTCTCTACATTATATATTTCTCACCTACCATAATAGAGAAAGTTAGAGGTTTCAATATAAAAGAAGTTAAGTAAGAATGATAAAAAAACATGAGATCATTCTGAGAAGCAAAAGAGAGCATTTACTAAGTATTTTTTTTCCATAATTTCAACTCCACTGCAACTCATTCAAAGAAGCATTCAAAGTCATTCATTCAACCACTTCTAGAGGTTGAATCTTATTACTTTATTATTATATTAACTATGTTTATTACTTATAAACTTTGTACAAAATCAGCTTGCTAGAGCCACCAATACTTGTACACATTTATTTTTGCATTTTTCTACAAGTTAAGGACTTGAATCTATGTAGTGAAAGCAAGCTGGATACTTGTTTTATATTTGTATAAGTTAGTTGGTGAGCTTGGAAACAAACAAGTATATTTGTTTGATCAGGAGGTTACTGATCAAAGAAAGTGCTAGTGCAACCTAAGGTTAGCAAAAAAGGCTAATTCAGAGAAGTGGAGTAGGAACCCAAGTGAAGGGCTGAACCAATATAAAAATATTAGTGAAAGTGCATTGTATTATCAGTCTTTTCTTTATCTTGGCACCTTAATTATTATCTGGACAAAAATTTCAAAGACTCAATTCACCCTCCCTCCCTCTTGAGTCGCCACCTAAATGGGACCAACATCATATACAATCTCTTAAACTCATTCACCCCCCACTAAATGGACTTCCAAACTTGCATTTCAACCTCCTAGATTCACCCAACTCCCTTTTACATAGTCCATCTCATCCTACACTAATGGTTCAAATTATAATACCTTTCAAGTGCAAGAGTATATAGCAGTACAATGTGCATGAGCAAGGGTCGATCACACAGAGAACGGAAAATAGATTTAATTAAATTAAATTACTAGCTACAACTAGCTTTGAAAAGACTGATTGTTGGTTTGAACTAATAAGAATAATAAACTAAAAAGATAATTAGAAATCTAGAACTATAGAATGATATAGTAAAGATTGCAAGTGGGAAAGGTCTAGGATTCAGATTTCAGTACTTAATGACTCCCCTTGCTATTTGGATATCAGATTCAATGCTTGCTTGGGTTTGTTCTTTCTATGATATGATTATTACTGTTTGGTATGCAATTTAAATCAAGCACTTTCACTCCTTCCAATTACTTATGGTATGTAGCATACTTGAGGTGAAAAGCCATTACAATCAAGAACTATGAACTAAGTAGAATGGTTGTGCAATAGGTGTGCACCTTAACCTTCTACTTTTCTCATTCAAGGAAGCTCATGGCTGTACATTAGGTGTGCGTCTTAACCATGCATAGACAATCAATAAGATTTATGAAACAAATGATCCAACAATCACATAAATCAAAAGATTGGAATAAAACCCCTCAATAAAAACATAGACTTGCATTAACTAATCAATAATCCAAATAATAAGGTTCATCAAAATGGGCTACATCTTCAGCTTAGAAAGAAGGAATTAGTTCATGAAGAAAATAAAAGATGCTTCCTTGATGAAGAATATCATACTGCAATTAGCCTTCTTGAATCACCTTCGCTCTCCTGAATCTCCTCCTTTGCTCTTCAAAATCTCCTCATAATAGCCTATAAGAAATACCCTAGAATCCTCCTAAAAAGCTCTCTCAAAAACTACTAAAAATAGGCTTAAAAACGTAGCATTTTGCATAATAAACAATATTAAATCTGTGGTCTGATTAGCCTCTGGCGCTAAGGGTGTCACCACGCTGATCACTTCCACTCCTTTGCATCTTTAGCTCTGTTCCCTTGCTGCTATTTTTGCCTTTCTTCATTGCTTTATTACTCCATATTTGCTTGCTTTCTCTCCTTTTCTCCACTCTTCCACTAACCTAAACATAAACAAAAACATGTGAAATTAACATAAAACTAATCAAAAATTGTATAGAATTAAGATTGAAAATACAAAATATAAGTGAATGAAATTCACTTATCAAATACCCCCAAACTTAAACCCTTGCTTATCCTCAAGAAAAATTAGCATCCAAACTAGTGAAACAATTAGAATAACCTCTCTCTTGAGTAATCAAACACAAGATAGACAAATATAAATGTATACATACAAAATTTGGTCAAAATACTTCCAAAATAATTACATGAAACTCATACTGCATCAATCCTCTCATGAAGTGAAAATTGTGAATGTGTGTGCTATGTCACTCTTATGCTCCATGCATACTTGTCAATTAACAATGTGTAAACTAATGATTCTAATGACCTTCACAAAATACATCATAAGCTTGTTTTTAATAATCCTTCTTCACTAATGTAGACAACTATGTTTACTTGGATTAAGAGGTCTCTGTTAAGCTTGTAATGTGGCCTAGGGTTTGGCTAATAAAGAAAAGAAGTAAGGATTCACAAAGTAAGTGATCATAACTAAATTGCACATGAATGTTTACCCTCTTAATTTTTTCTTTAGGGTTTTCTCTACTTTAATTTTGTTATTATGGGCTTTATTACTATCACACCCCTAAACTTGTTTTTTGTCAATTTCATTGGGATGTGATCCCCCCAATTGTGGGTTGTATTACTACCATACCCCTAAACTTATTTTCTTTTGAGTTTTTGGAATATGATCCCCAAATTAAAACATATTTCCTTAACCTTTTTCTTTTGTCCCTTTTTCGTTTTCTTTATCATGGCACACTTCTTTTTAACACCCAAAACTTATCTTATTTTGCTCCATTCATACCTATCAAACAACCATGAGCAAAGAATGTCTCTTAATAGGTAAAACATGGTTTTTTAGGCTAAATAGGTTTTGATGATGAGGTTAAAGAAAGAAAAGTTGAATAGTGGTCTTTCACAAGCTTTGCATTTGCCATTCTTTCATAGGGCTCAATGGGGACTTTAGTGACAAGAATGTACTAGCTTAGCTTGAAAGACTCAAATTGATCAAATAATGCCTAGATCACTTCTAAGTAAACATGATATCTCTGATTTTTCCTTGAGGGATACTCAAACAAGTTCTAATATGCTTGTGTCAAACAAAATAAATAACTAAATTTATAACACTATCAACTAATTTGCGTACACTTCTCATGATCATAACATAATGTGCTTGAAAAATCTTCATCATTCATGAAAAAGAAAGACTTATCACAAGAATCAATAAATCACAAGGTGGTACCTCTCCTTTCTTCTAAATCATGTGCAATAGTAATGAAAAAACTTAGCATATGTTAATGATTATCAAGAGAGAGACTCATCCTATTCAATTTCAACATGTTACACACAATTGCTCTTGGATTTTCTTAGCTAAGTTTTCAAAATGTGCAGCTCATCAAAATTATACATAAATTTGAAAAAAAATTGCCCAAAACTGAATGCACTTAAATGCAATGCAAAACACCCCCCAACCTAAACTTCACATTATTCTCAAAGTGAAATAATGAAAGAAATTTAAGACTAAGGGCTTTCCTAAATGAAGTGCATTCATATCCTCTTCTTCTAGAGCTAGCTTGGCATCATCAATTTTAGCACTTAGAAGAGCATCCGCAATCCTCTTAAATCAAAATTCCTCCTTTTATAACACACAGTAACTAGAATTCAAAATAATCTATCCTAGCAATAAAGAAAACAAGCAAACACCAAGCTAAATGATAAGAAAATAAAGAAAATTTAGAAAAAGCTTGGGTTGCCTCCCAAGAAGCACTTGATTTAAAGTCTCAACCCGACTATGGCATTCCATCTTTGAATTGAAATTTAGCTTTTAGATGTTCTAGCTCTTTCATCATTGGAAGAAGCTTATAGAATTGTGTTGCTCCCAAAACATCATTGAATGATTTAGCATATTACAATTCATCATCTTCAACCACTACTGCTTTAACTCTGTTTATGGATTCACCCAAAAAATCTTCAATGCTTCTATCCTCTCCATTTATGTTGAAGCCCTTCTTATTCTTATTGGACAACTCCATATACTTGAAAATGTAAATCTTCACAGTATGATCTTGGAATTGTATGAGCATGTCCTCCTCCATACCTATAAAAGAAGAAAAAATCGTCATTGGAAAGCATAACTTATTACCAAAAAATGCATACCTTAAGGAATGAGGCAATTGTTCCATTTCAAATTTTCCTTTGATCTCCTCCTTTGCTAAGCCTTCATTAAGATTTCCAATCAGCTCACTAGCTTTTTCATATGGTAAAACATCTAAAGCCAAAATTTGCTCATTGCCATGGCAAGGTTTTTTAACAACTTTGTTCTACAACATACGCCCAGAAAATGGGATAGTTGGATCGTAAGGTGGTGGTGACTTGTAGTTAAGTGGAGGGTTAATAATTGGAAACATAGCTCTTCTTGCATTCACCTCCTCCTCATTATTTGCAAAATCATTGGAATCAATAATCACATCACCAACTTTGTCATGTATCACCTTAGCACCTTCCAATGTTGTGATTGCTTTCACCTACCCAGGCTAACTTGATAGCTTTCTATATGTGTCACTCTGCACAACCTTTGCAATTCACTCCAAATGAGTCTCTATCTTCTTCATGGTGGCCTCCACATTTGGAAAACTTGATTCAGTATTTTGGAACCATATTTCATCATTCTAGGACCAAGTTTGGGTTGCCTAGATAAAACTTTGCAATGTCTCTTCTAGAGTTGGCTTTGTTGTTGAACATAAGTTCTAGCTTGAATTAGAGTTGGATCAATGCTCCATGAAAATTTAGAATGACTACTCCAATCATGATATGGAGCATCATAGGGTGGCTAGTTATAGAAGTTCATCTCATTGCCTTGTCCTAAAAAATTGGCAAAACCCTGCCTAGAAGGATAAACATTGTATGAGTGACTAGAAATACCCCAAATAGAACACACCTCAACAAGAGTGGATTATTTCTGATTCATCATCATGGAGCACATCATCTCCATCTATTCAGTAAGCTTCGACATCTTCATAGAAAGCTTAGTGTTAGCATTCACTTCATACATTCCTTTGGACCTACCTCTAACACTTTTCTATTGCGAGTTCGCCCCACATCTAGCATAGTTCATAAATTTCCTCTGGGGCCATCTCTCCCATGTTTTCTTCTTCCTTACAATCAAAACTCACCAAAAAGAAAGAAAATTAAACAACTAAAAATCCTACTTATAATATGATACAAAAAAATTTGTAACTAAATTTAATTAAATCAATTTAGAACCATTCCCCAGCAACGGTGCCAAAAACTTGATGGTTCAAATTATAATACCTCACAAGTACACAAGTGTATAGCAGTATAGTGTATATAAGAAAGGGTCAATCCCATAAAGAATGATAAACTGATTTAATTAAATTAAGTTACCAACTAAAACTAACTTTGAATAGACAAATTGTTGGTTTGAACTAATAAGAATAATAAACTAAAAACATAATCAGAAATCTAAGGCTATAGAATTATATAGGATAGATTACAAGTGGCAAAGGTCTAGGGTTTAGATTTCAACACTTAATAACTCCCTTAGCTATTTGGATATCAGATTCAATGCTTGTTTAGGTTCGTTCTTTCTATGATATAATTATTGTTGTTTGGTGTGCAGGTTTAAATTAAGCACTTTCACTTATTCCAATTACCTATGGTGTGTAGCATAATTAAGATGAAAACCCATTACGATCAAGAACTATGAACCAACTAGAATGGTTGTGCGTTAGGTGTGCACCTAAACCTTCTACTTCTCTCATTCAAGGAAGCTCATGGTAGTGGTTAGGTCTGTGCCTTAACCATGCATAGACAATCTATAAGATTTATGAAACTAGTGATCAAACAATCACATAAATTAAAAGATTGGAATAAAACCCATGAATAAAAAAATAGACTTGCATTCACTAATCAATAATCCAAATAATAAGGTTCATCAAAAAGGGCTACATCTTCACCCTAGATAGAAGGAATTAGTTTATGAAGAAAATAAAAGAAACTCCCTTCATGAAGAACATCATACTATAAGTAGCCTTCTTGAATCGCCTTCGCTCTCCTGAATCTCCTTCTTTGCTCCTAAAAATCTCCTTATAGTAGCCTCCAAGAAAAACCCTAGACTCCCCCTAAAAAGCTCTCTAAAAAACTAGTAAAAATAGGCTTAAATTGCAGCATTCCACATAGTAAAAAAATACAAAAAATATTAAATCTGTGGTTTGATCACCTAGTGGCGTTGACGGCGCCATGATGCTCATCACTTTCACTCCTTTGCATCTTTAACTTTGCTCCCTTCCTGCTGTGCTTGCCTTCCTTCACTGTTTTGTTGCTCCATATTTGCTTGGTTTTTCTACTTTTCTCTACTCTTCCACTAACCTAAACATACAATGAAAACATGTGAAATTAACATAAAACTAATCAAAGATTGCATGGAATTAAGCTTGAAAATACAAAATATAAGTGAATGAAATTCACTCATCATGCACCAAGAGTTGGAAACAAAGGCTTAAACCATTGCAGATTTCATGACACCTAAGAGCTTCAAGTAAGTCTTTCAATGATTGTTACTAATTAAGCAAGTTGTGATTTTTGCGTATTGATTGCAAGCAAAGGTAATAAAAAATGGAATGGTGATGGTGTGTGAACAATATGTGTGCACACCAAATGTTTGATGAAAGTTCCATGTGAAGTATGAACTCTTTGTGGGTGATTCTGGGAGACAAATATCATGAGATTGTCTTATTTGATTGTGCTAGAGGAAGCCCAGCATAGAGGGATTGTGCTATGCATTGTGAATTGTGTGAGACATTGTTGCTTGTGAGCAAGTATATTAATGCATTTCAAGTGTTTGTCAAAATGCCTGAAGAGAGAACTATTGTAATTTCAAAGGTGTTTGTGGAGATTCTTTAGTGAAGTGAGATTTAAATCGAGTGGCTACAACTATTACAAGAGTTGTGTTGGTTACAATTAGAAGTTTTGCGTTATTATGTTTGATATTGTAGGGTCTTTGTAGTATTGAATTGCATTATTCTTGAATTGGATTGTGAAGTGCTGCATCAAACTACAGTATTACATTACTATAGCAGTGGTGAGCATATTATTACTATGCCTCCTAAAGGATAAAAATCATGTTTATAGGTCCTTCAAAAGGACAGAGAAGTGCTAACCCAAGGGGTTTTATCAAGCTGAATTTTGTGAATCCAGCAACCAAGGACAGATACAAGAATTTAGTTATAGATAGAAAATGCACACAAGGAAGAGGTCTTCATAACCTTATGTGAAGTGTCCATGATGCTATTAGAGAACAGAATTGAGAAGAATTTGCCAAGTAGCTAGGCGCAACTCTTGCTCTAGTTGTATGGGAATTCTATGCCAATGCCTTGGAACATCAGAATATGAAGGTATTGGTATGAGACAGATGGGTTCCATTTGACAGAACCACCATCAATCGAAGATATCAATTGCTGACATTGCCCGCAGATGACTTCTCCAAATTGAAGGATCAAGGGCCAAATTATGAGGAGGTAATTAGCATCCTTGTACAGGGAAGCACACAGTAGAAAACATCTAGAAATGTGGTGATTAGTTTTCCTAGTTCAAGGCTACAAAATTTGAGAAAATTATGGCACTACTTCATCTCCGCAAAACTAATGCCATCATACCATATTTCTGGAGTTTCCAGAGATCGAGAATTTCTAAACTATGACATTCAGCCTGGGCTATCTATTGATGTCAAGAATGCCATTGAAGCTTCAATTCTGAGCATGGAAATGGTATCAACTACAATGGGCAACTGTGGTCACCCCTCCCTAATATTGATCTCTGTTTTCAAGCGAAAGTGGTGACCAGTCCAACCAAGGAGATTCAGCATCCCAAACTAGCCATTTCATCATACAGTAATAAGGATACCCCAAGCTCTAGCACAATACGCCCTAGCACTTCACAACCAAGTATGTCAAGGTTGATAAGAAGACCACAATTTGTGGATTACACAATGGTAATTTCTGACTTGTGGCAAGAAATTCTATAGATAGCTAGCTTTCTCAATCAGTTTGTCACCAAGCATGAGAAGCAATATGAGTACCTTATGCAATGCCACCTTACTCTCACCTTAGAGCTTCCCACCCAATCGAGAAGTCTGATTTAGCTTCCTCCACATCTAGTCTTTCCCTCCTACTCATTGGCTAAAGATGAAGATGATGAGGAATCTTAAGACGAAGATGATGGGGAATCTAAAACTGAAGATGACGATGTTGATAATTATGACTGAGCTCCTTTAGGGAAGTCCTTGTGCTTTGATAAGCTCATATTTTATCCTATTTCAATACATAAATTCACTTATTTTTGATCCTCAATTGATGTAAGTTCATTGGCTTTAATTATATATTGCATTTAATGGAGTTAGTTTCTGTTTCAAGTATTAAAACTATTAAAAATATGTAAAAGGCATCAATTTGAGTCAATGTTAGGCACATATGGAGATTGATCAGGAAACATGTTCAACATAGAAGTCTTATCCCTTCTAATTACTTGTCCAATGAATCAAGAATCACATGATTTGGAGATCAAACATAGAAGTTATATCCAAAAAAATACAACTATCTTAGACTTCAGATCTGTTGAATATGATAAATGTGTCACTTGTATTCTTTCTTTTATAAATATTAAGGATTATTTGGAATATATTTCTAGCATGAAAGTTGTATAAATTGAAATTATATTTCTAACACATTAAGAATCAAGTGATTCTGATATATTATGAGAAATAAATGGTCAAAACAGCCACATTGCTTCTATCTATCGCGGACAGTAGATGTCTGAGCCATGGTGCCAATGCATTTAGAAGTGCAAAAATTTAATATTTTGGGTATTTTACATATTTTATGTGCAAGACTACTTTGGGAATCCATATGGAGGTGCAAAAAACCCAAAATTAGGTTATTTAAAGAGGAGAAAATATAGGAAGGAGGACTTGGAGAAGAACTTCTGTAAGGAGACAAGAGAGAAGAGCTTTGGAGCAAGGAATATCATTGGAGAAAGCCACCGTAGACTGAATATTTTCTTTTCTTTCTTTCTAAATCATCTATTATTTTTGAATCAACATTCAAACTTGAATTATGATGATATTTATCAATTACTCAAGAGGTTTTAATTCAAATATGATGTTCTAAATTTCTTTTATCTAGGGTTAGATGGATCCTAGTAATGAATCTTATATTGATGTTTGATTTTTGATTTAGATTATCTTCTTCCTCATCGTTTCTTCTTTTCTAAGCTTAATGCATGCATGTGATTAGCTACCATGTGTATGATTTGATATTCCTAATTCATACTCGAGAGAGATGAATTAGGAATAGACTCTTGAATTTAAGAACATATGACGCAATGAAGTTTAGAGATAGCTATTGTACATGCATAATTTGTCTGAGTATGACCTTACAAGCACATATATTACACTTGGATGCCTAAGCCTAATGAGTTTATTGATTTGGATTTGCATGGAGACATAATAAATCACTTCAATAGACATACTTACCATAGCACTTGAGAAAGGGTGGTAGATACTTTAGTGCATCCAATTGATAATGAGAGGAATGACAATTTACTCAATCCAATTCATCAATATAAGTGGATTTGCTAGGTAAAGTTAAATCCCTAAATATTTTATCCATTGATCATTCTTTTTTCGCTCTTGCAATTTGTCAACTTCATTGTTTTGTTTAGATTTACTTCTTATATCATCTACAATAATTCACTCAATCAAATAATATTGATTTGATACAAGTTTAGTACTTAGTGTGTAATAACCTAATTCCTCATGGGAACGATACTCAACTCACCTCATCTATATTACTTATGATCGTGTATACTTGCATGAGAACCAATAAGTTTTGTTTGGCACCGTTGCTGGGGAAGTAATGGAGTTATACACTAATATCAATACTAATAATGATTGGTATTACTTTGGTTTTTCTTTTACATTTAGTTTCTAGTTTATATGTTTAGTTTGATTCTTTGGTTTAATTTGTTTTGAATTCTAGATTTAATTTGTTTTTGTTATTTTCTTTATTACAGAGAGTGATGTATGGTGTGAATTTAGAAAGGCAATCTAGTTGAGTTTGACCCAGAAATTGATCATACCTACAGAAGAAGACTGAGAGAACAATTGAATCTGACTAAAAAGATAGAAGAAGCAACTATAGCTGGAGCGATTGTAGCTGAAAATTGATGCAAGCTTTTGAGAGATTATGCTGCCACAATTGTTTAGGGACAAACATCATTCATAAGAAGACTTGCAATTTAAGCAAACAATTTTGGAGTTCAAACGTTTTATAATAGGACTAATCCAAATTTTTATTCTGTGATTGATGCAGCTGTAGGAGGATCATTGAATAACAAAATGCTAGAAGAAGCTTATGAACTATTGGAGGAGATGGCATCTAATAGTTATTAGTGGTTTACTGAGAGGCTACCTATAAGGAGACTAGTCAGAGTCCATAAAGTGGATGCTCTAACTGCACTCACTGCACAGTTTGAAGCATTGAATCAAAAGATAGACAACATGAATTCTTCGACAATGAAAATGTAGAGAGTGACTTATGATTTTTGTGGAGGACATGCTAGCATGGATTGTTAGGTAGGCAACACTTTTGCACAACCTAATGAAAATACTAACTTTGTTGGTAATTTCAATAGGCTACAAAATAATCCCTACATTAACACTTACAAATTAGGGTGGCAAAATTATCTAAATTTTTCATGGTGTAATCAAAATGCAATGAGACCATTACTAGAATTCAAGCAACTAGAAGATAAGAGACCCAATCTAGAAGAGATTGTCAACATACTTTCCAATAACACTCAAAAATTCATGAACAACATAGACATGAGGTTTCAAAATCAAGACGCATTAATCAAAAATCTGGAAAGACAAGTAGGTCAATTGGCAAATCTATTATCAGGAGGATAATAGGTTTCTTTAATAAGCAACATAGAGGAAAATTCAATTAAGATGGCAAAGGCTGAAGTGTTAGGCAAGGGGGAGAAGAAGAAGTAGAACAACTTGCTCTAAAGGAGAGAGAAGATTAAATTGTTGACCAAGCAAAAGAGGCAAGAAAAGCAAACTATTTCCAGACAATCCTAAACCATATGTACCTCTAATTTCAATTTGTCAAAGAATTTAACAACATAAGATGGATAAGCAGTTTTCTAAATTTCTATATATATATTTAAAAGTCTATATATTAACATTCCTTTTGCAGATGCCATAGCATAGATGCCCACCTATGCAAAATTTCTAAAAGAGATCTTGAAAACAAGAGGAAGTTGGAGTAATATGAAACTATCAAATTGAATGAAGAATGCTCAACTATCCTATTGAACAAATTGCCATAAAAGATGAAAGATCCAGGGAGTTTATCTATTCCTCGCACTATTGGTGATTCTTATTTTGAAAAGGCATTGTATGATTTGGGTGGAAGTATTAACTTAATGCCTTTTTCTATTTTTAGAAAATTAGGATTGGGAGAGATCAAAGTAACCACAGTATCACTTTAACTAGCTGATCACATAATTAGACATCCAAGAGGTATTATGGAAGATGTTCTGGTAAAAGTTGACAAGTTCATCTTTCTCACAGATTTCATAGTTCTTGACATGGAGGAAGACCAACAAATTCCACTCATCTTCAGGAGGCTATTTCTAGCCACTAGATAGACGCTAATTGATGTACAAAAGGGCAAGCTCACAATGCATGTTCAGGATAAGGTAGTTAAATTTAATATTTTTAAAGCTATGAAATTGCATAATATTTCTGATGACTATTTTAGGGTTGATGAAGTGGAACAACTTGTGGAGGAGAATGTAATAATTTACCAAACCACCAACACACTTGAAGTAGGAGATAAGCCTCATGAGCAACCTGTCAAATTTGAGGAACCTAAACCACTCTATAAATAGATACCCTAAGCCCTCCAAGGATAAAATATTACTAGTGATCATATCATCTATGCATGATGTAAGTTCAAAAGGACTAGCTAGTGGAATTGCCACATGAGCAAGAATATGCCTTCAATTGGACATTAGCTAACATCAAGGGGATCAACCCTGTTCTTTGTGTGCACAACATTAGAATCAAAAGTGATAAATCATGCAAGAAATTTAAATTGACTGCATGAAGAAGTGACAAAGTCAAGCTAAAGACTATAAATCAGAACTACTTTATCGCTTCTCTTTTAGGATTTTTAGTTTAGTTTAGTTTTGTTTTGTTTTCTCTTTTTGCTTAGGTTCTTTTTGGTTTTTTCTTGATCTCAGATAATCTCTCCTAGTAACCATCATTTGTTTGATAAATTATTGTCCATGTTCAGAGGAGATTATATGACAACACAAAATCACTCCATTCAGAGAAGCCCTCAATCTTAACTTTCTTTCATTCTTTCATATTGAGGACAATGTTTACTTTAAGATTAAGGGTATATTTGAAGAATTTTATTCATTTTTAAGCAAAAATCTTCAAATTAAGGTATACTTTTTTAATGAGATATAATATTTTCTAACTTAGCTAAGAAAATCCATGAGCAATTATGCAAATTTGTTAAACATTGAAACTAAATTGGATTCTCTCTTAATGGTCAATAACATAGTCTTAGTTTCTTATTACCATTACACATGATTTAGAAGGAAGGATAGATGTTACCTTATGATTTAATGATTCTTATGATAAATCTTTCTTTTTCTTGAATGATAATTTTTGAGCACATTATGTTATGATCATATGAAGCGTATCTTTATTAGTTGATGATTTTGTGAATTCGGTGACATATTTTGATTGACTCATATGCTAGAACTTATTTGATTATTTCTCAAGGCAAAATTTTAGATAACATGTTTACTTGAAAATATTTAGGCATTCTTTGATTAGTTTGAGCCTTTTAAGCTAACCTAGTACTTCATGTCAATAGTATCCCCGTTGAGCCTTACTGAAAGAATGTCATATGCAAAGCATGTAAAAAATCATCATTCGACTTTTTTTTCTTTAGCCTCATCATCCAAAACCCTTTGAGCTTGAAAAACCTTGTTTGACCTATTAAGTGACATAATCTATGTACATGGTTGTTAGAGAGCTATGAGTGAAGCAAAAAAAGATAAGGTTGGGGGTAATTAATAAAGAAAAAGGACAAAAAAGAAAAGAATCAATGATGATTCATCATTCAACTGGGGGATCACATCCCAATGAATTCAAAAGAAAATAAGTTAGGAGGTGTGGTAGTAATACAACCTATAAAGAAAGAGAAAACCCCAAACAAAAAGTCAAGAGAATGAACATTCATCTGCAAATTCAACTATGATCTCTTACTTTCTAAATTCTTATATCTTTTCTTTTATTAGCCAAACCAATGGCCCCATTACAAGCTTAATAAAGACTAATTGATCTAAGTAAATAGAGTTATCTACATTAGTGCAGAGGAATTATGAAAAGCAAGCTTATGGAATATTTTATGGAGATCATTAGAAGCACTAAATTGCATATTGTTGATTAAAAATAGGCATAGATCATGAGATTGACAAAGCACATGTAGATAAATTTCATTTCACAAAGGGATTGAAGATGCATGAGTTTCATGAGATTACATGGCAAATGTCTTGAATGATTTTTAAGTTGTGTGTATATGTGCAATTTGTCTAGCATGTTTTTGATTAATTGAGAGAGACTATCCTTAGTCTAGCATGTTTTTGATTAATTGAGAGAGACTATCCTAACTATTTCATAAGTTTGGTCACTATTTTGCTCTAGGATGGTCAAATGCTATGTTTGGGGGTATTTGATGAGCTCACATTTTATCATATTTCTATACCTAAATTCACTTATTTTGGATCCTCAATTGATGTAAGTTTATTTTATTTGATTATATATTGCATTTAACGAAGTTAGTTTCTATTTCAGGTGTTAAAACTGTTGAAAATATGCAAAATGTATCATTTTGAATCAATTTTAGGTACATATGGAGATTGATTTAAGAAAAGTGTTAAACAAAATAAATTTAGCCCTTCCAATTACCCATGCAATGAATTAAGAATCATATAATTTGGAGATCAAATGTGGAATTTTTGGCTAAAATACTACAACTATCATAGACTTTAGATCTGCTGAATATGATAAAGGCATCACTTGTATTAAAGTTTTGACAAAAATAAAGGCTTATTTGGAAATATTTTCAACATG
Organism: Pouteria campechiana; assembly: GCA_036873735.1. NCBI lineage: Eukaryota > Viridiplantae > Streptophyta > Magnoliopsida > Ericales > Sapotaceae > Pouteria > Pouteria campechiana. Next base: position 5,101 of record JAYJMB010006575.1, on the reverse strand, counting down.
AAAGTTGTATATATGGAAAGTATCCTTCCAATAAATCAATAATTAAGTGACTTTGATATTGTCTGAGAAAGATATAGTCAAAACAATGACATTGCTTCTATCTGTCGGAGATAATAGATTTCTTAGTTGCGACTCAGAAAGTGGACTCGCGGCTCTAGTGTGTTTGGAAGTGCAAAAATTTAATATTTTGGGTATTTTGCATATTTATGTGTAAGAAAACTTTGTTAATCCATATGGATGGGTGATTTAAAGAGTAGAAAATATAGAAAGGGAAACTTGGAGAAGAAATTTTGTAAGAAGACAAAGAGAAGAGCTTTGTAGCAAGGAAGATCATTAGAGAAAGTCGTTGCAATCTGAATATTTTCTTTTCTTCCTTTCTGGTTCATCTATTATTTTTGAATCAACATTCAAACTTGAATTCTAATAATGTTTATCAATTACTCATCTGGTTTTAATTTAAATATGATGTTTTAAATTTCTTTTATCTAGGATTAGATGTGTAAGTTCCCAGAGGATGGCTTAACCCAAGAGGTGAGGGGTGAATTGGGTAAATATACCTAACCCCTATTAAATCATTTCTCTCTTTTTGTGCTTGTGTATGGTGTGGTGTAAAATAAATAATAAAAATAATAAAATGCATGAAGAATAAAATTGATGAGCAAATATACGCACACAAACAAGATAATTTTTATAGTGGTTCAGGACCCTGTCCCTACATTCACTCTTCCAAGAGTACACACTCATTATGCCTTGGGTTCCACTATATCCTATATAATGGAAATACAATAGTGCTCCCAACACTCGTCTGATTTTCACAAGCTCACTAAGAAACTCACTAGTTGTCACATCTCACCTTCCGAGGCATGACCTACCATTTTGCATTGATTTCACTATGATTTGCCCACTTTTAGAGTGGGGTGGTTAGGTCCCAATTTGGAACTTGACTATTTTCTTATCGAAAATCAGATAGTCTCCCCTAAAAATGGGGTTATCCAACCTGTACAATCATACATCATATGAATTTATACAATATCAACTTCTAACCTAGCATTAATCATATCGAATCCAATTTAAATTAGGAATTCAATATCCACAATTCTTAATACGATTCAAAATCATAAAATAATACAATTTCCATGAACTTACCCATATAACTATCCAAAACCCAAGATCTGAGTTGAATCGTGATGGCAATAAATCCAATTAACTGATATATAATTTATCTACAATTACAATTACCTTATTATGACATGCCACTACTTTTCCATATACATCAATTACATAATTTGTTTCCAATTATACGTTAGTTGGAATCATTAAATACAATTATACACACACAATGAGATTCCAATCCTAATTTTATCATGTCAACCTGAATAATATCTTACTTAGTGTGATTCATATTTTGGGTTGTGGCTAAGTTGGGCCATCTTAATAATTTAAGGTCTAATTATATATGTTAGAATTTTAATTGAATAGAATTATAAGTTGGGTTTTAGAAATTTCTTTGATAATAGATGTATATCAGGTTCTAGTTTTGATATTTTTTGAGGAAACTCTATCAAATTTTTGATATGAATTCTATTAAAATTTGTAAATTGAGAAAGGGAATGATGAAATGTGAAGGTGACTTGGAATGGAACTTGAGCACCTCTACCCTAAAAGTGAGCAAATGTAGGTAAAATACAGTGCAAAATGATAGGTCGCGCCTCAGAAGGTGGGGCATGACACCAGTTTCAAAGATCACCAGCAAACTTGTTGGTTTTCTAGAGCTTACTAACAACTCATACAATATGGTTTTCTTGAGCCTGCCACAAACTCACTATTTTCAAAGATTACCAGTAAACTTGTTAGTTTTCTAGAGCTCACCAACAACTCTCTGGTTTCAAGTTTACCAGAAAACTTATACACTTTTATATGGTGTTTCTCTCAGGCATAGGGGAATATTTGATCTCTCTTTCAGCTCTATATAATACAAAAGTTCTTCCCATAATGTAAAGGCAATGACCATAAGGATATGAAGGTTTAAGCTCAAGAATAGATAACTGAAGAAGCTCTTGGCCATGGGTGGAAGGATTTGCATAAGGTTAAGCTCATTTGAAATGTCTTCTTTCACCACTTGAATCGTCCCACCTTTTCTCCCTAAATAGCTTCTTCATATGTTCGACCGTTGGAGAAGATGGGTATCGTTTAGTGCAGAAATGAGAGTAACATTGAATGAATAACACTTTATGAATTTTCTACCATTGAAGTCTAGGTCTTTCTGATTTGTCTCGAGCTACTGCATCGCCATTTAAATAGGAGGATGAGCTATGTTAAAAAGGTGTTCCTCGTTTGACTCGTCATAACTTTGAAAACCATCTAGCACTGCTTATTGCTGAAAATGGTGACTGATATAAGTCTGCATAATATCTGCTTGAGTCCAGATGCCATTTATATGCTAGTTATATAAATCAAGTTTTCCTCTAACAAGTCATGGTCTCTCTCTATCTGCATTTGTCTGCCATTGTTGCAAATGAATTGTTCATGGGTTTGTTTGTCAGTGGAACTTCCATAAGAATGATTTGTCTGTTGGAAGTATCGGATGAACTTTGAATGGCTCAGATGAAGTTGAACTGACTAAAAGATAAACTCTTCTTTGTTTTACCAAAATTTCTCCAAGAGATTTGTTTATTGAATGATCTTTCGTGTATGTGCTTTGTATTTTATAAATAACAAACTAGCTTTAGATGGTGCTAATGAAGTTGGGCTGATCAATTGACAAACTTCTCCTTCTATATGAACAGACAAAGTATGATGTTCTTCCTTTGTTCTTCGTTGTCTGTTGGAGGTGGCAAACAAATTTTTCTTTGTCTTGCTTTAACAGATAAAGTATTGTATTCTTCTTTTGTTCCTCATTGTCTGTTGAAGGTGGTAGATGAAGCTTACTTTAACTTGCTTGAAAAGACAAAGTGTGGCATTTATTTGATGTAAGTGATAGACGAACTATGTTTTGCTTTATCTTGGACAGAATACTTTGCACATCGCATTTGTCTATTCTAAGTTGTAGATGATCGTGCCTTTATCTATTGAAGTCCCTTTTTGGTCCAAGTAGCTCTTTATTTATTCAACTTCGTCTATGCTTAATGTGTAGCTTCTACATTATCTTCTACTTTGGCTAATACTATTTGTCATAAAAGATAACCTTTAATCCATAGATGCGGTGAAGTTCTTCAACTGTTCTGCATACTTTGAGTAACAGAAGGGGTTTGTTCTTATAGGTTCTTTGTTTCTTCATTCTTTGGTTTTTCTATCTTGGCTCAGCTAAAGTTGCACTCCCTTCTTTATTTATATTACCTTTTTGTCCTTAGACTAATCCAATCTTCTAACTTTGTAGATCAAACAAAGATTTCTCTTCTTTGTGCATGATTATCTGTGCGGCAATTTTTTCTTTCTTCCTTTGTCTAAGTATTTGATGAAGCTTCTTCTTCCTGCTTCATCTCAAACGAGTTTTCTTTGGTCATTATAGATAGCTCAAATTTCTAAAAAAACTTTATGCTCCTTGACTATGGCTTCATCTTTAACTTCTCATTTTGCATTTATCTATTGAAATTTTCTCATTGAGGTTGACAGACAACACAAACTTGTTGTAGTGCATCTTCGAAGCCTTATTTTTGCCATTGTATTTACTTGTGGAAGTCTTCTTTTAGAATATGCAACCTTTCTTATCTTAAGCTTTCCTATTCTTTTTCTTCTTCCATGATCTTAGTCATTTCAGCTCCTTTGGAATGTAGCAGATAGTTATGGCAGTTTGTTGCATATGATAATGATCCTGCACTTGAACTTTTTTGCACTTAAACTTTTTTGCAATTGCTATGCTTTCATATTCATTAACATTATGTATTTTATCCTTGTATGATTTAATCATATTGTAAAGCATAGATAATATACATGTCTATTAAATGCATAATATGAAAGCTTAAATAATTATGGGCTTACTATGTTTTGATAAATTTATGAACTAAAGAATAATTAATGGTACGTGCACCATAAAGTGAAGAAAGTATGCTTGTGTAATTAAACATTCATGATTACATGTTTATGTTAATTAATGTTTATTAATTCATAATCATACATATGATTGTTAGAAATTTAGGCATACAAGTTTCTTATTTTAATACAAGTTTTGATATTATCAAAATCATATATAATAATGCTGACAAGATGGATCCTAGCAATGAATCTTGTATTGATGTATGATTTTTGAATTAGATTATCTTCTTCCTTATCATTTCATTTTTTATAAGCTTCATGCATGCATGTGCTTAGCTACCCTATGTATGATTTGAGATTTATAATTCATACTTGAGAGAGATGGATTAGAATAGACTCTTGAATTGAAAAACATATGATGCATTGAGGTCTAGAGATAGTCATTGTATATGTGCAATCCGTGTGTGTATGACCTTGCAAGCGCATTTATTACACTTGGATCCCTAAGCCTAATGGGTTTATTGATTTGGGTTTGTATGGAGACATAGTAAATCATTTCAAGAGACACACCTATCATAGCACTTGAGAAAAGGTGGTACATACTTTAGAGCATCCAATTGACAATATGAGAAATGATAATTTACTCAATGCAATTCATCAATACAAGTGGATTTTCTAGGCAAAGTTGAATCCCTAGATATTTCATCAATTAATTCTTATATCATCTATTGCAATTTACTCAATCAAATAATACTAATTTGATACAAGTTTGGTACTTAGAGTGTAACAACCTAATTTCTTCTGGGAATGATATTTAACTCACCTCTTCTATGTTACTTGTGATCATGTATACTTACAAAGAATGAACTTCACAACTTCATAGGGAAGTCTTCATGTTTCATACTCTTTATTACATTGTGGACAATGTGTTGTTTTAACTTTGGGGGAGGTTTAGTGTAACGCCCCGCCCTCCTGGGGTCGTTACTCCACTTTACACCATAAATTCACATGATAATACCATGATTTTTCCACCTCCAGGGTGGGTTACTTTGATATATTTTTTTTTTACCTAATTTCTACAGAAAAATTGGACAGAGTCTCCCTTGAAAAAAGGGCTGTCCACCTAGGT
>JAYJMB010006573.1:0-10920 GCA_036873735.1 Pouteria campechiana | reverse complement strand
AATTGTGAAAAATAAAATTATTTCCTAAAATTTGTAAATATGTTTCTTGATTTGTTTTGAATGTCTAGAGTCCTTTTTAAACATTGTTAGATGCATATATTGTAAAGATTTGCATGTTTAAGATGTTCAAGTCTTTCTCATGCATTCCTTCTGTTAGCCTATATGCATTTCTCATGTGCACATTCATTATTCATATAATGATGACTTTTTAAAACCAATTTTTTGCTCAAATTGTGTGTTTATATTTATCATAATTTATGACAAAGTTTCACTGAAAATCTCTCAAATTTTCTCTATTTTTCTATTTTTTTCTATTTTACCGATAAAGTTTCCGGAAAAAAACGATAATATCTCCGATAAAAACGATAATAACTTTTTTTCCGAGCCACCAATAAATACGTATTTATCGATAATACGAACACTGAGACAAACCAACTTATCCATAAGACAAACCAACCTAACTACCAACTTCACTGAGTTTCAAACTCAATTTCAAATGTAATTAAAAGCTCAATCTCAGTCTATACTCAAACATCTAGGTAAACATCCTGTTAATGAGTCAGTGGTAGATTTTTCAGAACCTAACATGAATCAAACTTTTCCCAATGGGCATAATCAAAATCCCATAAGACCGCCCCACCAATATCGAAGTATTCTTCCTCCTCCGGGTACACTTAGGGATTATCAGTCTGTGGATCTTGGTAGAGAATTTTTCGTTGAAAACCCGGGAGATTTTCCAAATGTTAGAAAGACACATGCAACTGAACATTGGCAACAAAATAAGGCTCAATCATATGACTTCTCATGTAAGTCACAACAGAATATGATAGTTAATCATAGGCATGTTCTTGGGGATGATGATATTACAAAAAAGGTCGAAGTTGATGTGTCTAGATTTGATTGATGGTTTGATCCTAGCACCTTCATCGATTGGATAACCGAATTTGGAAGATTATTTCAATGGGTGTCACGAGATATATTCTGTCTACTCCTGATTCTAGGAATGACTGGAAGCATATAAGCAATTTTTATACATTTTCCACATGTGGTAACGCTGTATGCAAAGTTGTTATTGATGGGGGTAGTTCCATAAATGTTGTTTCAAAGGATGGTGTAGCCAAAATGAAATTGAAATTTGAAGTCCATCCTAAACCATACAGAGTGGCATGGATAAATAAAACTACACTACCTGTCCATGAAATATGTTTGGATTCAATTAAAATTGTAGATTATAAGGACAGACACAATGAAAAATCCATTCTTTTGAGACCAGTCAAACCATCAGTGAGAGAAAGATCTTAAAAGAAAATTTCTTTCATTGAACCCCCAAAGAAAAGACCTTTGCATATTCTGATTAAAAGAGGATTTTAAAAGGAGTAGGAAGTTTGATTTAGTGTTGGTGTTGATAGGAAAGTTTGAATCCAATGTTAGTGTAGATGAGTCTATTGCTCAATTATCTGAAGTCGCAACTTTTTTGAATGAATTTAGGGACTTGGCAAAATTATTTTTCAAGGAGATTGTCAGGCTACATAGATTGTAATCTACGATTGCGTCTGATAGGGATGTTTGTTTTGTGAGTTATTTCTGAAAAAATTTGTGGAAACTTTCTGAGACTAAACTGAAATTCTCCTGCTTTATGCCCACAAATTGATGGGCAAACCAAGCTTGTTAACCGAAGTTTGGGAGACTTACTTAGATGTTTGGTAGATGAGCACTTAGGTACTTAGGATTCAGTTTTGTCCATTACAAAGTTTGCTTATAATAATTCTGTTAATAGATCTATAGGAAAGTCTTCAATTGAGATTGTTCAGGGTTTTACTTCCCGTGTTTCCATTGATCTTATACCCTTGCCACCTGATACTCATGTTTATGCTTCTGCTGACACATTTTCACAGCACACTCATGATGTTCATGCCACTATAAGAAGAAAAATTGTACTAAATAATGAAACTTATGAGCTTGCTGCTGATTTACACTGTAAGCATCATGAGTTTAATGAAGGTGATTATGTTATGGTTCATATGCGACTTGGAAAATTTCCTAAAAGCTCTTTTAAAAAGTTGCATGCACGAACCAGTGGTCCCTTTTATATTTTACGAAAATTAGGATCAAATGCATATATTCTTGACTTGCCTCCAGATTTAGGGATTAGTTCAACTTTCAATATGGAGGTTTTGTTTTCTTACAAAAGCACCTTCGAGCCTCCTCTTTTAGCTTTAGGGATACCAAACCAAGGGGTTTCTTCAGCTTTGAATTCTGTTTCAATTCTATCCCAAACACAATTCACACCTACAGATCAGGTTGAGAGTATTCTCCCGAATGAGCTCATTGCTTCTTCTTCAGGCGGACTATATAGGTATCTTTTGAAGTGGAGAAACAAGCCTAACACTGATGCTACATGGATATCCAAAGAAGAACTTCAGGCATTGGACCAGATTTACTTAATCAGTATCATCATGCGAACTCTCCAGTGGAGCGTTCTTTCAAGCGAGAGAGAATTGATGGGGATCGTGATGCACGCTCAATTCGTACATATTCTAGGCGCAATCGTAGCAATTAGGATTTCTTTATTTGATTGGGGATTTTGGGGGTATTTTGGTATTTTACTTGTTACGCGTATTTTACGCATGTTTAGGGTTTGCTTTCAAGTCTATAAATAGGGTAGCTTGTATTAGGGTTAAAATACTTTATGATTTGAATACATTGATTGCTTCTTTTGCTTGCCCTAATTCTCTCCAAAATCCTCCCTAAATTCTTCCCTTCTTCTCCCCTTTCTTCCATTCTTCTCCCTTTGAAAGGTTTCTTCCTCTTTCTTCTAGCTTCTTCCTACCTGTCCTGCATCACTTTCCCAATTCATGGGGTTAATCACATGTCTTAAATCAAAACCTTTGATGGGTCATCTTTTTGTCATCATAGACCACTTATGGAGGACAAGAAGGATAGCCCATATGAAGGGCTTAAGGACAAAATTTGAACTTCTATTATGTCACAGCGCCATACACCATGAAGTCATCTTTATCATCAAAATCCACTTCGTCGAGGACAGGAAGGATGGCCCATATGTAGGGCTTAAAGACACAATTTGAAATTCTATTCTATCACAGCACCATGTGCCACCAAACACAAAAATTAGGGCAACAAGGACAGAGTGAACTAAAGAAGACTCCTCGAGTAGAGTGTAACTCCATAAATCTTTCTTGAAGCTTAACTGCTCTATCCTCTCTTTTCTTTTCTTTTTCTTTTTTTTATGCTTTTGTTAGCTTCTAGTTTTCCTTTGACAAATATCGATCAAAGGAAAGGAAATAAGGAACAGGAAAAAAAAAAAAGGGGGAATCCTTGGGCCAGCACTTTTAAGATGAAGATGCCTTCAAGGCATATCTGAAAGTTAAGTTTAAGAAACGGAAATAATACCTCTTACATCCTGCATTACAGAAGTCAAAATTTTACATCTTCCATTCCCTCTACCTATTGCTTATGACACCTTAAGCATGCAAGTCCATTCCATCCCTAGGACTGTGATACTTAGCATTCAAACATATGAATGGAGGCAACATGTCTACATTTTTTCATAAATCACAAAAGTGAATGTCTTCGTTGACAAGTTACTAAATGCCAGAAATATGACACGTTGTATTCACAAGACACAAAAAGGTGAGCTACAAAGTTGCAGCTAGCATGCATAAATCTTAAGGGAAAAGCATTAATGTCATCATTGCTTTTCAAGACATACAAAGGTCAAGATTTATACAAACAAAAAATTAAAAAGAACTTTCTGATTTCTTCATGAAGAATGAATTATAAAATAGGGAATCCATGTCTCTGAGGATACCTCAGCACCCGTTAAAATATGAGCACCTGATTCTCTAGCAGCATTAGCAATGGCCAAGGAAACTGATCCCATCCCACCTTCAACATATCTGCAACATATGTCTCTTTATCATGCATTACATTTCATAAGCCCCAATTCTAACAAAGATTCAACCTATGTTGTTATATATAAACATCAAAAACACCAACACCAAGGAACATTAGCCTATGTATTCCAGGGATTTGATGGCCAAACACCACACCTTTCATTCACAAAAGAGCAAGCAGGCAAAATAGTTCATTCGGAGGCAACTTGAAAACAGGATCCTAAGTAGGAAATTGACTGTAAGTTGTTAGAATTCAATTGCTTGGAAGGCCAGAGAAGATAACTTCATGTAAATGTCCAATAATCTATAATTGCAGAATTGCTCTTACAGGAACCCTTTTGCCGAAAAGTATGGAATTGCTTTTAAAGGAGGCCTTTTGCCAAGCATACCACGTTTCCAATCCACAAGATGTTAATTTTTTTATTTTTATTTTTATTTTTTTTACCTTGAAGATGGAGAAATTTTAGTGATGCAGAAAGAGAACCACATCAGAGTGCTACATAGTTTCAGCCACATAAAACGTATAATAATTATATCAAAGGTCCACAATTTCTTTGTGTAAGTGATATACAGAGAACATATGCCATTCTCTGTTTCTGATACACAACCAAGGTAACCAAGCATTCACACTGATGGTTCCCTTAACAATAGATTTTCAATTAATTAAAGTTTTCTCAGTATTCTTCCCACCAAAACCATTGAGGTTGGCAAATGGAAATGGCCTTGCCTGGGTCTAGAAAACAATTTTTTGAATTTGATGACCTCACAAGTAGTTCAAAATATGTCCAATTCCCTGAGCTAATTCCAGATACTGCATCCACTTGTTGCAATATTCGGATCCCTAAACTCTAAACCTTCCTCGTAGCTCCATCGTAGCATCAATTACTGGTGCATTTCAGTAAAAAGAACACCATAGAAACAATATTGGCAAGATTTAATGGTGATATGAAAATACTTGGGCTTGCGGAGGAGTGCTGAGGACATAGCCAAAGAATAGATAGGAATGAAACAATGAGATTCATGCAATTGACTTTGCTTAGGATGAAGTGTTAAAAAGGAGTATAAAAGAAATGAGGTTGAGATATAAATGATGTCAGATAATGCTAGTCATAAAGTGAATAAAACAAAATCAGTAGGGTTAATGATGAAGAAAAAAGATAAGAGTAGATTGAAAATGTAGGTCATGATGAGGCAAAAATTAGGTCGCTGGAACTTGGAAGTAGTTAGGGTAGCTAAACGTCATATACATTAAATAATAGGAGAAAGAGGGCAGACAAGGAGAAGGAAAATTTTTCACCCCATTTTGTATTCAAACACATTCCTATGTGGGCGACAGCATAAGACGATGATAACGATGCTGATTAGTATAATTAATTTGAAATTCAAGTATAAATAAAGGAAAGATTGTTGAAAAAAGATATGCAAAGCTACCAACAAAAATCCCCATTGTTATACAACCGTATGCTCTGCATATGCAATGTCCATCTTTTCAAAGGATGCATCCAAGTTCACTGACACTCCGAACATTATACAGTAAACTTATAGATGATAAAATGATGATAAACCTGTCATGACTGATTTAACTTCATATTGCAAACAGCAAATGACTAAAACAAGGATTGATAATGACAATGAAGTATCCCCCCTTGGCAATAGAAAAGACCAGAAGAGAGAACATACGACCATATGCCGCGATCACCATCAGTTTCTCCCATTGCATGATGCAGCAAAACATAACCACTGCCAGGTGTATGGGTACTTGTCTGCAAATCAAATTTTAGCATCAACCATTAAACACAAAACATATCGTGATGAACATTCAAGAAGCTCCAAGACTCTGGCAAGAAATATTAGGGAAAAAACTTGCCAAAACACCGATGAGAATATTAAGAACATATTCAACAAATAGATTGTTAGATAACCAATTCACACAGTATTTAACTCCAGAACAATATTTAAAACTAACACTGGAAGCCCACAAAAAAGAGATTCTAAGCTAAATATCTGTAAGGCTGCAGAAGCACTATTAAGTTACTGGCCGTTTCGCTTCGAACAATAAGAAAAACACCAGTGCAGATTTTCTTTTTCTTTCTGCTCTTTCCTTTTCATTTTTTACTTCTTGTCCTTTTTCCAATCAAGATGAAGAAAAAGAGAGACTTTCCAAAAATAAATGGTGAAATTTTAATTCCAAAGGTGGACTAAGCCAATGCTAGCTAGCAATACTCCAACTGTACACATGCTTTATGAGTTCCCTCTTGTAGTTATGAGATTCACCCTAAGATAAGTGCAAGAGTATTAAGGTGAATGCGATAGGAAAAAAGGAGAGTGAAGGAGAAAGCCTACCAAAAAACTTCCCAATTAATAAGATATAAGCCATGCTTAATTTTACACATTTTCTTGTCTCATCTACCAAAACTATGTTATCTCAAACAGCATATAAGGAGGTATCTCTTCTTGTAAAAGTTGAGTAAGACTATACAAGACCAAGTAAAGAGATAAGGGGCCTAGTGTCAAACCTTGATGGTAAGTCTATATTAACAAAAGAAAAAATCACTCATTTTACCACTCATAGTCCTCACATTTATTACAGCTTTCTCATACTAATCCTCAATAATATTGATATATTTGTGAGTAACTTTTCTTTTTCAAGTCACTTGCCATATTAGTTTCTTAGGAAAATTGAGGACTGTGAATATGGATAGGATAGAATACTTGAACAAATAATTCCCAAACGTAGCCATTTCCAATATCTTGTATCAATAATTCATGAGAAATGAGATTGAGAAGGGCGTTATGATAGAAAACAAACATGTAACCTTAGGTGCTAATCAAATTAAAGGAAAATTCCATTCTATAATGAATAGCATGTATATATGAGAAGCATGTCCATTCATTAGCATCGGATTTGTATTAATAAAAGATTCTTCTATTCCAGCACCAGGCTATAGGACATAATCATTATCAAAAGCTGCTTCCCAGCTATGTGGGGTCCCTGGATCTTGCTGTGCCATTGCTGCTGATCTTGGGTTATGTCCTCAGTAGGAAGATGGTTTATACCTATTACAAACTTAGGGTGTTCTATACTGTTTCTGAGTTTAGACAAGATAATAATACAAGAGTGATCACATGGTAGAATTAAGGCATTTTCATAGCAGTTCTATGTTAGAAACGCTTACCATACTCCCAATTACAGCATCTGTTGCAAGCGTTGCCTTTAAAACATCAGCCTGAAAATAAAATAAAAACTGTCAACAGAAACAAACTTGGCCAATGATTAGCTTATACTCCATTCCTAATCATATTAGCCCAAAGCCAAGGACTCTTAAAATCAACTCTATTGAGGACCTCGATAAGACTTTTTGAAATAAGCGTCGGTGAAAAAGAACAAGGGGAGGACAAAATAAACTTTCCACTGTCATACTTATTGTCTAGGGTAAATGATCGCTTTCTATAGCAAGACTCCAACACAAAATTGTGTTTTTTTAAGATTTTCATTTATTATTTGGGATTCGTGCTTGTTAGCTTGTGCATGCACATGAAGCATCTTACCACAAATGTGCAAGTCTCTGTATGCATATGCAGATTGCAACACTTTACAATATCCTGAAAATACAATGTAGAGTTTAATCGATTCCCATTGCACATGATATAGGGATTATCTTTGCAATCCAAAGATTACTACAAATGAGGGGTCATAAGCTAGAAGAATCATTAGGATCTGTCCTTCATTTTTTATTCTATCTATAAGATTTTCCTTCCATTTATCCCTTTCTTTTCATATTTATGCCATGTAGCTTCTTTGGCTTCTGCAGTGATGAACCTGAAAAAAAGGCATAATAAATCGTGGCATTACAATTTTGCCCCCATTGTTTCATGGGGAATCACTTCTATAATCAGATGCCTGCATACTATATTACATTATGGCAGCCAGAGAACACATAAATCATTTTTTTATGGCAATTTTGATTTCCAACACAGTGCTTATTCAGTATGACTACATTTAAGGACTTTACTGAAAGAAATCGGCAACAATTCTGGAAACCAAGGATAAACCAATCATATTTCAGTTACAAAACCCATTCATCCAAGAAACGAGCAGGATTGAACTAGCCAAGAAAAAATTGTGATAGCATCTGGTCTTGCTGAAATCATTGGCATTTTAATCATTATTAATTTGACAAAAAATTCAACCCCCAAATTTGCAGATTACTGAGAATGACAACCTGAAACCAGTTATTCAAGACCTTCGATGCTGGGGATAATAATAAATCCATGAATTCCCTGACAAATTTGAAAGCATACTAACATTAGCTATGAAACAGAGAAAGATCTACGTTAGAGATCCACTGAAAGACAAAATCAGAAATAAATGGCTGATCTAACTTTTAAAGTAATTACTTAAAATCTAATTTGCACGATTCTCCAACTCAACACCAAGTTAGAACAATAAGATACTAAAAACATGCATACTCATCTAAATAGGTTCCATACAAGAAAAGATCACACTTACAGAATATCAGTTTGACCCAATGAGACTGCCTTTTGGAGAAGGTGAGTCCAATATACTGACTTAGTTAACTTATCCCTCACATTACCAGTAAATGATCGAATACCACGCCTAACTTCAGGTGTAGGTGAATCCAAAATAGAATCCATTAAAGCACAGAACTTGTGAAGCTGCTTCTCATATCTACAATATTGAAATCACTAGAAAATTAAAGGGCATTTCTCAACAGTTGGAAGTTTATGAGACCAAGCAATCAAAGATGAAAGCTATGTTTTAGAGCAATGGAACTTTAGAAGGCCACAATCAAGCAGTTGGAGATCAAGCTATATTTTAAGAGCAAGGTTTATGAGGCCATTGTGGCATTCTAACCACATGTACAAGCTAAAGGGCACTGCATATGAGCGTTGTGCAGTAAAATGTAGTAGAATTCCTCTGATTAGCATGCTGTTCCCTCCCTCTTCTTGAAGAAAAGTTGATAAAACAATTAGTTATAGCAATGGGAAATGAAACTTTCTTCAGTGTGTTTGGTAAGGGGAAAAGGAGATGGAAATCTCTTTTCTTCATTTTTACATTAGCTTTTAATTGATGTGACATGTAACTAACTCAGCAGCCCTACCTTTTCCTCATTCATCATCACCACCACCAAAAGTTGTTTCCATGCAATTTAACAGTGGTTGGTGAAGTGGGACAGAACGTAAAATTTGACACTATCTAAACATGGGTTGGATTTCTTCAATATCAACAGTCAACAGAAGATGGTATGACTGGTGTTTCCTTTTTTCTATTGTATCTTGGTTAGTAAATTTTCAGATAAAACAGAAGCAGCAAGCTCAATTCCAACCATCCAGATTGAAGGTTAATTCTGGATTTATCATATTCAAATCATCCCCATATTCCAAGCCCTTCAAAATTAACCAGGCGTCCTCCATTTATAACTAACATTTGCAGGGGAGCGGAAATTAAGTTTCTATTTTTATTATTCAAATTCAACCTTGATAATCAAAGAGTTGCAAAAGAAAAGATGCACTAGCCAGGAATCAAACCTGGATCTATACCAAGTCATGGTACTATCTTACTGCTAGATGACTAGTGCCAGCTTTAATCTGAAGCAGTAGATGCAGGCTGTTTACCCCATTTAGCTCGACATCAATTACAATGAAAATTTCTGCCTTTTGCATGGTAAATTGTCATGAGAATAAGAAACCAGCAGGCATCCACCATGACTTCTACAAAGGAAAATCATGGCATTGGCATGCCACATGCCAAAAGTGATTTGCACCTCTATGAGCCAAATGATGCAACATGCCCATCCTATACATACAAGACTCATACATACCAACAATTACAAATCTAAATGGGCCCCACTTTCTCATGTTGTGCAGTTATTTCAATTTCGTCTTCAGAAATCTTTGTAATAGAAGGATATAGCACACTTGTGAATAGATTTCAAGGCCACTAGGAGTGGATATTGCACCTTTTATCTATTTCAAGATCTTTTAAGACCCTATAAACAGCATTATTGTCAGACAATCTATGATTAAATCCAGTTTATTTCCATTAGAAATTCTAATTTTTTTTAGTTCTTTCTTTGTAGAAATCCAATATACGGGCCTGCAACCTCTAGCATGCAGGCTAGAGGACTATTGGGCTGTGCTCGTAACCTCGATTTTCTTCTTCTAGTTGTTATTTCAATAATCCTGCACGTATTTTCACTTTCTTTGTCAAATCCAGCACATCGTATTCACTTGTTCCTGAACCTACCAGCACCATCAAACCACAATCTCAGATTGTTCAGAGAATAAGACTCCCAAAGCAGGTTAACATCTAAGCTGGTTGAACGATTCAAATAAGATAGATAACCAGGTCAACTGATCAAAGAATGCAGATTTATTGCATTATTTGCATCAACTATATAACAGCCATTAAAGACCACGAGGCGACGAAAAACGAAGTATTTCCAAAACAGCTGATTTAAACAGACGCATTCAGATTGCTATCATGAATTCAAGCACCTTGGGTATGCTTCTGCATCCTTGGTGGAGAATTTGGATATCTCGGAATGGTTGAGAGCTGCATCAGAGCCGAGAAGAAGGTAACGCCCATCCAGACATGGAGTAAACGAGGAAGGGTTCCTTTTCAAGAGCTTCAAGCCATGCCGCTTCAAATCGAGCTCTCGAATGAGGGAGGGACGAAGGAGGCTCTGGAGGTAGCTGCAGCGGGAGAAGCGAAATCCGGGAACGATTTCCTCGGTGACGGCAGCTCCGCCGAGGACTCGGCGCTTCTCGAAGACGGCGACAGATAGCCCCAAACGCGCCAGGTATGCTGCCGCCGTGAGGCCGTTGTGTCCGCCACCCACCACTATTGCATCCCATTTCTTCTTCTCCTTCAGGACTGCCGTGCTCATCCATCTACTATTAATCCTCTGCATACTCGACGATGCAGCGTACCTCTCTCTCTCTCTCTCTCTCTCTCTCTCTCTCTCTCTCTCTCTCTCTCTCT
>JAYJMB010006572.1:0-10921 GCA_036873735.1 Pouteria campechiana | reverse complement strand
TCGGCCAGCACATTTATGGATCAATATGTAGCAACCATCGGCCAGGGGTGGTGTGGGCCGGCGGGGTGCTACAGTTGTTTACCCTGAATAATTTCTGACTTAGCCAGTCGAGTCAGTGTCCAATTGTATTCGACCAATATGGATTGTAATTTTCCTCATCCAATTCCCATTTACTACTTTTGGTGCTGAGATTGGAGGATGTCTCTTGCTTTGCTTGATTGGTGCTCCCTGTGTTGATCTCGAAATGCAAAAATTGTGTTGCTTTCGAGACTCTTTGAAGTAGCTTGGCATTGAAGGTGATGATGTTTGAGGAGTAGTTATTGTTCGCCTTAAACCCAGAGCATTGATTTGGAACTGAGTGTTCTCAACTGGTACTAGTTGTTGCAGCATATAAGCTTACAAAGAGTTCACAACATAAAGTCCAGCTAGTGGGGGTATGACTTGCCTTCTGCCTATTGATGGTCTGACCAATCCTTTCCCATGTCCTTTTCCAAGTGGTCTCGGTGTCGATGTCCTAGCTTGGAAGGAAAAATATTATGGAGTTGAGGAAGTTGCAACTAGAATCTAGTTGAACACATTTTAAATTGGTAGAGCTAGTGATGGAGCAGGAGTGACCGAGTGCTGCGACGGTTGCGGATGTTGAATTGGTGACCTATCTTCATCACTTAGACACTTTCAACTCTTCATGAGTTTTAACTTGTCTTCTTGTGAGATGCTTGTCGCAATTTCAAAGCGTGGGGACATTGTTGGTAGAATCACTAGGAATGGAGCCTCTTGTGGAAGTACAACCTGTGATGAGGGTTTTAGTGGTAAATGGTTGTTACCTTCTGTCCACGGTTAGCTTAGTTGATTCTTTTGGTTGCTCTGATTCATTCGGTGCCAACTCATAGTATTGGGCTTCTGAGAAAAATGCCTCTAAAACTATGAATGATTGTATATCAGCTGATATGCGCCTCATTATGCTATCCTAGTAGAACTTAAAGCATTGGTGTGCCATAGATGCCACAACTTGGTATTGGTGTAACCATGGCCTCCGAGCAACAGGTTGTAGGACATTAGTGCATTAATGACATGATAATTAACCTTTGTGAGGAATCCTTGAATGTCAAGACTCAAGATGATAGTCCCCATAATCCTCTGGTTTTCTTGGTTGAAGCCTTGGATGACCATAGTATTGCTTTTGAGCACGGATGGGCACATCCCAATACGCTTCAATACTTTGAGTGGAAGAATATTCATCACAGATCCTTGATCTAACATAATACGGTTAATTCTTTCTCCTGCTAAATCGCTACTTACAAACAATAGGCGATTATGCTTTGTACTCTAAGCAATAAAACATCATTTTTGATGGCGATGGTCTGGTTACATTCGATCATATTAGTAACCTTTGCCAGGTACAAGTCCTTGACTGACTCATCTATCAGCGCATTAATGAGCGCTTGCTAAGACTCCTTAGAGAGCTGGATTACATCGTATATGCTTGGTCTTGTAGGGGCAAGTGAGCAACGATATTATATTTGAGTTTATTTGTGAGCTTTGGAGCTTCTTTTTTTTCAACAGGGGGACAAGGAACTCTAGGCATCGGCTCTTCTTGCATTGGAGCCTTTCCTTTGTCTTGAGTTATATTCCTTGTGGACCACAACATGACCATTATTTCAGGTGACTTAGATGCTTCTTATAGAGCATTCTTCTCATTTGGCATGATTTTAGTCATGTTGCAAGATACCTCCATAGGTTCTGATAGCTCTTGGATCAGCAGCTTGAGCAATTCAGGAAATGAAGTAGGTAACTCGTTGGGCAATGAAAAGGCCTTTCCCAATGCGATAATGCATTCCCATATTATGCGTGTTTCTTCTCATAACACGAGGCAATAAAGGCGAATATTGCACCATCTCAAGGAGAAATCATAAAGATTTTTCCCTTCAAGAGGATGGATTCCTTGTACTTGTGCCTTAGAAAACTGAGAAGTGTAATCATGGAATCTATGTACAAATGCTCCATCCAACACATTCCAAGATCTGAATGATTTGACTGATAATGTTACGATCCACTTTAGGGCATGACTATTACCAGCCAACGAAAATGGGAAGCTCTTGATTGCATATGCCTTATTTTGGGACATCATTCGCACCAAGGCTTGATACTGAAATAAGTGTCCAATTGCAGCCTTATAGCATTCTTTAAATAACTTCATCATAGGCCATCCTAAGTAATGGATTTGCTTAGTTTCTGGGACTGCTGTTAAAATGGAGCCTTCATGTAGTGCAAGAATTTAAGGACCCTCACAATGTGCAATTCTATAACACTTATTCCTTTGGCGGGTCATCCATCACCTTCATCTTCCTTTTTTTTTTTAGCTTGATCGAAGGCCTCTATAAAGTTAGATAGCATTTAGAGGTGAAAATAGGCCTTTTTTGCCAGAAAAAGATGGATTTCTTCTTCCTCTACGCAATCAAGTGATTGTGGGTCACTTTGAGTAGCATCCCTCCACCATGTTCTCACCAAAATTCTAGTCCTAGTTTATAAAAGACTTTCTGATTTCTTCCTTTCTTGAAAAGAAAGCGTAGCAGAAACATGTCTTGTAAGAGGACCCATTCTTTGGCACCCTTAATTGCTGAAGTTTAGAACTAGTTTTTCTTCACTTTTGGGGAAAGTGAGTTTTCAAAGTTTCGATACATTTTTACAAGGTCTGAATTTTTTCTGTAGCACTGATCAGCATAGTAAAGGAGGTGTGCGACTGGCGAATCACCGACATTGAATATGGTGAACCCTTGGCATTAGTGCTCTTTCTGGCAATTATGCCTTCTACGAGAGCATTCTCGATTCTTGTTTGGCTGGTTGGTATAGGCTTCTCCTTCGCCAATGTGATAGCAAGACACGACTATCGTATGTTCAAATGGATTCTCCTCATTAGAGCTTGGGTTATTCCTAGTTTTCAAGTATAGTAAGTTATCCCAAAATGCTGCCCATACTTCATCTACAACTGACAAGAGTGACGGTGATGACTTCTAAGCATAGAGCTCTAGGCACCCTTGGTCAAGGTAGACTCTTTTCTTTTTTTCTCCTACCAATTTCTTGTAAAAGGATTTAAGCCTCTCGGGCTGGAGGTAATACCCAATTATATATGGTTGGAACTATGATGACCAACAATGTATTCTTTCAGAGTACGAGAATAAATCCTTCAAGTGATCTTCCCCTTCTTTCTACTTTGCATGTTTGGTTTGATGGTTTTGCCCATTGCATCTCATTAACGGGACTTTTGGGATGTCTTTTGGGCAAACAAGGTCCCAACTTTCATCATCAGCCATGACTTCTCCTACACCTCTTGGTTAAAGGTTTTTTGTCATATCCTGCTTTTTGAGGCACGACCTACCATTTTGCATGAGATTTCACTAGGATTTGCCCACTTTTAGGGTAGGGTGCTCGAGTCCCATTTTGGAACTTGATTAGCTTCTATAGAAAAATGGACAATGTATCCCCTGAAATATTAGAGTTTAGCCTGTATCAATATTTATCAAATAAAATTAAAACAAAAATTCTAAATACAAACATCCACATTCCACAGCGCTAGATCTCATTGAATCATGATGGCAACACACCTATCACTATAATTATACAAACTCATTCTTAAGAAACTGAATAATTTTCTATGACATGCTTTACACCACTTTATACACCAATTAAAATTTATTAATTATAATAATACAGATCCAAATGAAAATTCGATTTTACTAAAACACAAAGGGGATTACAGCCCCACCATTTTGTCATATCACCAAGACGTCTTCAAACACTACCCATCAGTTCCAACCCTCAGTTCAATTTCTTACCTATCATGTTAGCTAAAAAATAAATAAGAAGGCGTGAGTTCATGTGAACTTAGTAAGTAGGCAAAAATTAAAGATAATAAATAATTAAAATAACATGTTCGCAATTAATAATAAGTGCTAATCAATAACATAATGTGTGCAACTGAAATATGAATAACCATGATTCATATCTCAACATCCAAGCAATCCATCATCACATTTGGTTAACTACATATCATGTTTATCATTAAAATACCATTAATGATTCTTTCCAATTCATGTAACAAATCTTTAATATAATAATTCTATATAACATGAACCATGATCATATAATGAATCACATTTCTTATTAAACCCAAAGTAGAGAATATTATTTATCTCTTCACAACCAATGAACCGATTTATACACAAAATGACAAATATTTCAATCCAAAGGATATTCTTTATCCTTAACAACCAAAGAACAACATCCTTAACCAAATATAGGATATCCATAATCTCCATCCAAACCACACATGCTAGATATAAGCAATGAGACATTATATTTCCCCATCCATACATACAATTAAATAATAAGGTGGGCGGGCCTACTTACTTCCATAGTGAACTATTCTGTTGTCTTCATTTTCAATCCCCCCATCTCATGTCGTGCTTAATGGATTCAACATAATTCATATATATCATTACATATAGCACACATGACTAATTCTCATTATTAAAATGAAATACAATGTTCAAATACCATAACTAATCCATTGATAAGTCCACTCACTTCTCAAGTGAAAAATTGTACTTTTAACATTAGCCATAAGGTTATTTACCTTAGTAATCATGCATTTGAATATACTATTTTTATGTTTTATTCATACCCAATTCATGCCATAATAATATTAATCAATCACATATGGTTTCTCTTTAATTCATTTCATCAAACACCTCGATTCCTTGATGATGGACAATGAATCCCAAGAACTTGCCTGACCTAACTCCAAATACGCAATTCACTGGGTTCATGCGTAGTTTGTTTTCCCTAAGCCATACAAAGATGATGCGTAGATCCTTATAGTGTTGATCATAAACATTGGATCCTACCACCAAATCATTGACATAGTATTCAACATATTTATAAAGTATATCATAAAAAATAACTTGTATAGCTCTTTGATAAGTAGCTCCTATATTTTTTAATCCAAAGGCAAGCTTTATAGCAAAAGACGTCATTGGAGTGCGAAATATAGTGGAAGCCTCATCTGCTAGTGCCATCTTGATCTGGTTGTAGCTGGAGTAATCATCGATGAATGAGAATATGTCATAGAGCAATGTGCTATAGATAAGGAGTTCCGTATGTGGTAGTGGAAACTCATCTTTTGGATAGGCTTTATTGAGATTGTGAAAATTACACAAACTTGGATTTTGTCCATTCTTTTTCTTTACCAGGACAATGCTGGAAATCCATCTTGAGAACTTGATTTCTCAGATGAAGTTAGCTTCCAGCAACTTGTTGATCTTATTAATGATTTGTTGCTCCAAGTCAGGTTTGAAATTCCTTAGTGCTTACTTGGAGAGATATGCAAAGAATCATTGCAATATTTGGATCTAATCTAGGCATTTTAGTGTATGTCTATGCAAAGACATCTTTGAATTCCCTGAGAAGATCCATTAGCAATTGCTTTTCATATTTTGGCAAGGATTTCATGATGAAGGTAAGGTATTTATCTTCGTCTGTACCCAAGGTCTTCAAGTTCATCGATTGTTGGTTGTCCACCATCTTCTAATCTTAGTGGAGCTATGCCACAAGTTATTTCTTCTAAGAAAGAATCGGAGTTATTACCTTTTTCTTTTTCTAAACAGTCAAGGTTTGACTTGTGATCGAGCTTATGGGCATTGTCATCATGAGTCTCAATTGCCGTTTTTGATTCTGATTCGAAAGTTGATGGGTCATCAACGACTTCTTTATTGTCTGTATTATTAAACCCCTTCAAATTTTTTTGTAATTTTTTGTTATCGAACTCCAATTATGAAATTAAATGTAGCCAAAAATTACTGCATTTAATGTTGGTTGCATTTAATTTTATATGCAGCCATTTTCGATTGCATATAAAATTTTATATGCAACCGACCCAAAACAGCGGCATATAAATTTAGATTTAAATTGCAAATAATTTATATCATGCTATGCATATATATTTCATTTAAGTTTTTAAATAAAATTTTATAACATAATAAATAAGTAATGAAAATTTTCTATTATAAAAATAATTTATATTATGATTTTGATACTATTAAGTCATATTATATAATTTTTATTTGGCGTTTAATCTAATAGTTGAAAGTAAATCATTTAGCTTCTTTTACATATGAATCTTCATTATTTCATTGATGTTGCAAGTATATCATTTATTGTTAAAAAATTGCAAATGACTCTTATTATGTTTGACATATGCTTTAATGCATTTTATGCATCATACATGCATACATATATAATTTTAATACACACACACATATATAAGTTAATTTGTCATTAAAAAATATGTGGGTTATTTGTAATTTACGTCAAAAGTTACAAAAATTATTTATTATTTTTTAAAAAAGGGAATATACTTGCATTTAATATTATATGTAGTCGACTTAAAAAAAAGGGTGCATATAACATTATACACAGCTAACATTAGTTGCATATAATATTATATGTAGCCAAACTAAAATTGCTGCATATAAGAAAAATGAATGTCACAAAATTACACATCAGGGTTGGCGGGTGGTACCATGGGTGCCTGTGATATACTGCCTATCAAATGAACTTCTATAAACAGTTGTAATTTTTTAGCCATATCTTTCTTGTCCAAACTCGGAATCATATGATTCTTAATTTTTTGGACAAATAATTTGAAGGGATATAACTTTTGTGTTGAATACTTTCTCTGAATTAATCTCAATATGCCCCACAAATTGCCCCAAAATGATGCTTATTAATGGGTTTTACCTTTCAGCTTTTCTAAATATGACAAAGGCGTCACTTGTAGCAACTTTTTGTCATATATTGAGGCTTATTCAGAGAAAGTTTCCAACATAAAAGTTGTATATATATTCAAATTATCTATCTAATAAACTAAGAATAATATGATTCCAAGTTTGGATAAGGAATATATAACTAAAAAACTATAATAATCTCCAAAGCTTTACATGCGCTAAAAGGTAAATTTTGTTAAGAGGCATTAATTTAGGGTAATTTTTGGCGTAGATAAAGGATGATTTAGAGAACGTGTCCAACATGAAAGTTGTATTATTTTAAATTATATATTCAAAAAATCAGAATCACATGATTTTGAGTTTGCACGAGGAAGATATGACAAAAAAACTACAACTATCTCTAGAAGTTCATGTGGGAAGAGGGACTGCGGGCGCCCGCTGTATCACCTGTGCTCCAGTCGATAGGTGCGGGCACCCACGACATTGATTGTGGGTGTACAAGGAGATCAATTTTTCCAGATATCACCATTGTGGGTGCTACCACAAGAGGCTACGATTGCGCTTGTGAGGAAGGCAATATACACAGGTTCCCATGGTACCGCCTACCACATGAACTTTTGGAGATAGTTATAATATTTTAGCTATATATTCCTCACAAGAACTCAAAATCATGTGATTCTTAGTTCTTATGATAGATAATTTAAAGATTTATAACATTTATGTTTAACACTTTCTCTGATTCAGCCTTTATATGTGCTAAACATTGGCTATAAGTTATACCTTTATCATATTCAGATGCCTTGAAAGGTAAAAGTAGTTAATAGGCGTCACTTTGGGGCAATTCTTGGGCTAGATAGATGTTGATTCAGAGAAAGCTTTCAACATAAAAATTGTATACCTTCAAATTATCTATCCAACAAACCAAGAATCCTGGATTCTGACTTCGAATGAGGAAGATATGACTAAAATACTGTAACTATCTCCAAAAATTCATATACCATGCAGTATCGCATCATAATAAAAAAAAAGATAATGACCCAATTGATGATTAGCTATTGATTATTTATTGAAATTTTTATGGGAGTGGAATTATATATATTAGATCATTGCATATGTAAAATATATATCTATGGAGCTGTTTTCACTTAGAACTTGCTCCACATTTAGAGAACCAACTTATTGTATTTATTATAGTGTATTTAGTTAGGAATAAAAAAAACTTTATAAAATAAAGTTAATTTGCCATTAAAATGTATGGGGGTTATTTGGAATTTATGTCAAAGGTTATGAAAATTATTTGTTAGTTTTTAAAAATAGGGAATATACTTGCATTTAATATTATATTCAATCGACCCAAAATGGTTGCATGCAGCCGACGTTAGTTGCATATAAAATTAAATTGAGATTATAAATGATTTATTTCATGCTATACACATATATTTAATTTAAGTTTTTGAATAAATATTTTTTAACATAATAAATAAGTAATAAAATTTTTGTTATTATAAAAATAAGTTATGTTATGATTTTTATATTAAGTGTATTTGAGTTATGTAATTTTTTTAATATACTAAAATAATAAATAATTTGAATGATATAAAAGCTTGTGGGTTTTTCTTTTCCAATTATATATGCTCATTTCATTAATTTATATGAGGCATTTATGATTAATGGAAGGAGCACTGTGATTTCACAATTTTTTTTGCGTATAATACTATATGCAGCCGTTTGTAGTTATATGATTATTGTAGAGAATGTGAATCAAGTTGTTTTTAGTTTCTATATATTTTTGTTTGTTTCGATAAAGATGCAATATTCATTTATGACCTACGAATTTTCAATTTGCAGAGTGATAATTTTCCAAGAATCCGGATTCCCAAGAATTACAAACTTTATTCTAAGATAAACTTCTTAAATATAGAAACTAATAAGCTTCACCTTTTAAGTTTTTATTAATGTGTACAAAAATCTAATATATAGGTCCTTAGACTGAATTAAGCTTATTATTTTCTATGTTCGGGTCCTTAATATTTTACACAAGTAGAAAAATTAGTGGTGTTATGCTCAAATTGAATCAAGGAAAGTCTAAATATCCTCCGACCAAAGTTTTTACATTGCATGGCATTTGGGTTTATAGACCGTAAGCCATTTAATTAAGGCCCATCTAAGTAAGGGCTTAGATCTCTAGAAAATCGAGACTACAAATTCCAAGCTGCTCTCACGAAGAATTCTTCAACATTCCAGATCGTTGGATTTAGAGATCCATTTGGGTAGAGTACAAACCACAAATGTCGATTTAGTCAAACGATCATAATCCTCCTATTACCAATTAAAAGTACAGCATGACATTGGCAAGACCCTTTTCCGGGCGGGAAGTTATTATCATATGGCTGAAGCAACTCTTATGCAAATGTAGGTGGCTAATGATGTTTAATAAATTGGTATATAGGATTATTCCATGAATTTAGATTATTGGATATAAATTTATCTTAGGCTGAGACATTTGACAGTATATTTTCATAATAAAATTGAGTCTAAATCATTTTCTATCATATTTCACCTTATATATTCCACACATGGGCAAAAATTACTATTCCTACGGCATCAGTGCTTTGACTCAGTCACCTCCAACTAAGTGATTTTTGACAGTCACATAAGCATAGCTTGACTAGGCAGTGTACCACTACCCAGCACCATTACACCCCCTCACATCGAGGCTGAATTGTCATGTGAATTTTGTAATTATTTTATTTTATTTCTAAGGCATTAACTTATGTGGTGATCATATTTTGGCTCAAGTATTTTGCACATGAATCAAAAATTATAATTCCCACACATCAAGCCCATAAAATCTCGCCATCTCAGCATTTTTGAATGAGAATGGCAACCCGGGCCATGTGTAAATGCATTCTATGTTAAATATGTAATCACAAGGCACCATATTAACCCGTGCATATATCTCGGGCCATATGTAAGTCGAATGTGGATCTTTGATCACACACGAATGAGATGAGCAGAGCATCCATGTCTGGAATTTGTTTATTTTCTAATGAGGTAGCTGGCCTTACGATTAACAGTTTAAATTTTGTACCAACATATTTTGTTGGACCCGAGTAAGCCATGGGTTTCTTGGCAAGTCCTAATTCACAAGCAACATTTCCCTTGAGGAATGTTTTGCAGCCTTCAAATTGCTATTGCTTTTTCGACTGAGGAGAAGATTAATGAGGACTTAGTCAGATCCTGTGGTCTTATCAATTCCACAATCGCAGTACAGTAATCTTTTTATTTCAGCAACTACACGTCCCTTGAAAAGATGTATGATTTCGAGGATCAATCGCATTCCTTTCAGCCAGGAGTAGGTGGCGACCCAGCCATCTTTATTGTTGCCGCCATGAACTTGAACTCAACTGGGCTGACATTGATCGTTGATCTTTGGGGCTGTTACATTCATGGAGGCTACAGTTTGACCATTCCATGCCATCAAGTTATGTTATTCGCTTCACTAGAGGTAGATAGAGATATGTAACAGGAAAGCCTGAATCGGAAATTGAGCAATTATCCACATCGAATTGGCTAAATTCAAAATGATCAGATTTGTTGATTCCCTAGTGAGCTTCAAAATAAGCGGCTTGTCCACAGTTGCCCAAGTATCAGTTCTTCCCATCATCATACTGTGTCGTGCGTAGCAGATATGCAGAGATGGTAGGCTTGTAAATGCTTGATATCTCATATAGCCATGCTACAGTCTAATTGCACAAGAAAAAGCATTATTCAGTGTTCAAGAATGACCCCTTCATGTAAGGCTCAGGAGACGGTTAATTTGGATGCTAAACATTGCTTGTGAAGTGTATGATCTTCAATCTACATTTTAATCCCTTCACCTAGGATGGGCGAGAAGCTTGATAAGAAAACCCCATTAAGGTGTTCTACGGCATTTTTAATCAGCATAAAGGTGCAAGCTTGATGTATGATCATGTTTTGAAGTAAACAATCAATGAAATTCACATACGCTCTAACCTTAAAATATGACATTTACTTAATCATTGAAGGCAAACTTTTCTTCTTATTTATTTTTTAAACTTTTTTATGACGAATATATGATTTTCTATATTATATACAAGGGAAAATACAAGAAGACT
>JAYJMB010006571.1:0-10923 GCA_036873735.1 Pouteria campechiana | reverse complement strand
GAGTATATTTAGGAATCAAATAGGTACAAAAGATGAAGTATTAGGAGAATAAAATATGACATTTTGCATTCTCATCACCTATGTGTCTTTTTCCTTTGGATTTTTCTAGAGTTATCTACTTCATTAATACTTCATGGGTCATGAGTGAACCCATGAGTTCTTCAACACTCTTCTTATCCAGGTTTTTAGCTTCCTAGATAGTAGTGACCTTAGGCATCCAGTGCCCAGGTAAGGATCTCAAGATCCTTTTCACCAACATGGGCTCTTCATACTTTTCTCTCAAGTACTTCAATCCATTGATAATTTTCTAAAATCTTCCAAACATGTCTGATATTGACTCTGAGTCCTTCATGTTGAAAGGTTCATATTCCTACACAATAAGGTTGATTTTAGTTTCTTTGACTTCATTTGTGCCTTCATGTGCAACCTACAATTTACTCCAGATCTCCTTACTAGAATCACACAAGGAGATCTTTTCAAACCCAAAGGGAGAAAGGGCAAAGTAAAGGCAATTCTATGTCTTGGCATCTCTCTACTTCTTGTATGTCTTCAGGTGTATATTTTTCTATAGTGTTGAGGACTAACTTTCCATTCTTGATAATTAGCCACAAATAGTAGTCTGTGATAATCATAAATTTTGCATTCTCATCTTCTAATACCCACAGTTCACATCCATCAAAAAATAAGAGTCTGGAAGTGGAATATCCCTCTATAGAAGTGTTTTGGGAATAACTAGCCATAGTAATCACTTCACGAGTTAAAATAACTGTGATCAAGGATAATTAGTGAAATCTACTTTGATACCAATTGTTGGTCCTTTGAAAATGGTGGCTCAAAAGGGGAGGTGAATTAAGCCTTTAAAAAATTTAAGCCAAATAAAATAGTGCTAAAAAAATAATGGAGGTAGTCACACAGCATACTAAGACAATATTTTTATAATGGTTTGGCCCATCTCTTGGGTTCCTACTCCACTTCTGTAACACCCAACCTATTGAAACATGTGGGTAAAATGTTTTTTTTATCATAGTGATGAATTGAGATGAGGAAATAGTTTGTTATGGCATGACATGATTCAAAAATATAATTTACATGCATATGTGAATGGTTATGTGCTTTGATTTATAGTTATCCAAGGGATATTATGATGCATTTAATAATAAATTTTGTTCCATTATGTATAAGAATGAATGGCTAAAAATCTTTGAAGCAAGTTGTTATATAATGAGAATGATTAAGAGCCCATGTATTTTACACGATCTAGATTTATTTAAGGACAATTTTTGTGATTTTAATAATGCATATAAAGGGACTAAACATGTAATTAATGTTAGAATTATGTGGAAAATGGCATCAGTAAAATGTATAAGGAAAATGGATGAGAGAAAAGTGGAGAAAAATCACAAAATAGGGGGTAGTAGGACTGGCGCCATAGCTTCGGAACATGAAGAGGGCAAGAGTAGCGTCAACGAATCATGTGCCATGGCACCCAAATCAGCTCCCCAATCCCATTCCATTTTCACCCTCTTTTGTTTCCTCTTTTTCCCCATGCCCAAGCTGAGACCGCGACCCCCTTTTTGTCCCATTTTCATGCTATTTTAGCTAGGGATTGATTGTGTTTAGTAGTGACATCCATTGAATTTGCATCCAAGTCTAAACTTCCTCTGTTTGGGCAATGAAAGGAGGAAGAAAAAGCTATTTTGCTATAAACTATGATGGGTTCTTGAGGATTTGAGGCCGAAATCATGTTATAAGGTGGAAGCAACATATAAATGTGAAGGTAAGCTAGTTTTTCTTTATTTAATTAACGATTTTGGTTAGCTAGGGTTCCATGCTAACTCATGATAGTGGCTTTGGAGGAACAATGGTAGGAACTATATGGAATACATGAGAGAAATGATTAATTAAGTATTATAGTATTTTGGTACTTAAGTGAACTTGAGGAATCATGAATTATGCTTTGTTAGGGTTTTGTGAATAGTGATCTTTGGGACAAATGCATGGATTGATGTAGGAATCATGGGGGAAATGTTTAATTAGGGAATTACAGCATCTTGAGGCTTAATTGGTCATGAAAAACACAATTTTGATTGTTATTCATAACCTATTTGGGAATTGGGAAAGGGTGTTGTGTTTGGGCTAGGTAAGCCACAAATTGATTGGATCAAAAGCATAATTGGATTGTTCTTGAGATTAATTGCATGCTAATTATGAGGGATGATGATTGCATGTGATTAGAAATGGAAATTCTTTAAGACACTTTGTTGAAAGGTTATGAGTTAAACCATGCCTATTAAACATTCAATGATTTGTTTAATGAGAAACAAATTGTATTTGAAGGAGTCCATAGCAACTTCTAAATAATCAGGGAAAAAGATACATAATTGACCTAAATGGTTGAATAAAATAATATCTATGAGATGTTAATGAACTTTAGTTTTATTATGTTAACAGAGAAATATTTGAAATGATGAATTAAGTGAAAATCCCCAAATTTGGCTCAGTTGGGCTTGTAAATTGATGTATAATTGAATAATAAGATTATTGAGTGAATTCCACCTAATTGATGAGATTAAGTTGGAAGCTTTATTGAAAGTTGTAATCTCAATTGTATTATATGTTATGTATATGTAGGATCCACTTGGGAGCTAAGTTGGGAGCTAAGTGGTGGAATGAAAGACTAAGTTGAAGATTGTGAGATGGTACCTCATAAGGTAAGTAGTCTCCTTTTTCATTCATGTGTGAATATATTGCTAATGGGGATAGCATATATCCCATGTTTCGCATTGGCATGTATGAATTGAATGAGGATAGTGGACATCTTATTTGTTGTATACAAGTGTAACACCCAGGGTGTTATTTTTTGGATAATTATGCACTTGATTATTAGTATGATTAGAAAGGGGATGATTTGAGAGGAGGAAAACTTTGTTTTGAAATGAAATGATCTAAGTAGGTAGGAAATGCATATAAGTTAAATGAAATTGGGCCAATTGCAAGCATATGTGGATGGTTGTATGGTTTGATTCCTAGTTATTTAATGCAAATTTTTGCACATTTTATGTTATTATGATGTGGAAAAATCATGTCCAAAGAGATATGAGAAGTAAGGAATTAAGTGGAGAAGAAATAGAGCAAAAAGGACGAAGAATTGGAACAACATGATCTGGCATCATGGCCCTAATTCTGACACTATGGTGCCACTTCAGAAATTGGCTACAGGCGGGGTCCAATGCTGCTGCACCGGCGGCGGTGGAAAGTTGGTGAGTCCACTTTTTAAGATGGGTTCTATTCCATTTTTTGAAACTGCATTCCATTTTCTTTCTCCCATGCCCAAAGTCTTGGCCTAGCTTCATTCATACCCAATCTCTTTCCAATTTAGCTAGAAAATAAGATGATTTAGTCATGTGATCTATCAACCATGATCCCAAGCTCTAATTTTAAGCCATTTGGATGGTGGAAGAAGGAAGAAAACTCGATTTTCTACAATTGGATGTGGAGTTTTAAGCTTGAAATCTAGGACATGAGAGTAAGCCACACCTAAATCTCATGTTAAGTCACTTTTCTCCAATTGAATTTACAGTTTATGCTGAGCTAGGGTTTTGGGAATAGTGATTTTTGGGGAAAATGATAAAATTGATGTGGTACTCATGGGGGAAAATGATTAATGAATTAATTAGAGTATTTTGAAACTTAATTGGGCATGAGAAATCATGATTTGTGTCTATTAGGGTTTCATGAACAATGAAATTGGGGGAATTTCATAATTTACATGTAACTGATATGAGGGAAATGTTTAACTATGGTGATTTAGGACTTATTCGATGGTGAAAATTCCAATTTTAGGCAATGACCTAATGAGATGTTAAAAAGAGCTTTTGAGTATAACGTGTTTACATAGTAAATGATTGACTTTAAGGCTTAACCGAACTATATTTAAGGTTATTGAAGTGTTAATCGAGTTATACACAAGATGAATGTTATAGGAATTTAAGATTCTTTCTAAGAAATGAAGGTTCTTACTAAGAAATTATAATTAGTGTTAATCACATGCTTGATGAAATATGATGCATTTACTACATGGTTAGAAAGTGATTAAAGAGGAATATAGGTTAAATGGCCTATGATTAACATTAGAGTGCTACTATGCACTTGAAGAATAAATAGATTCAATAGTGGACTAATGGATAGTATAATTAATTGGCTTAATATGAATTATTTAACATTGCATTTATACATAAATGACATTATTATGTGTATAGGGCCAATTGAGTATGAATGGGAAGCTATAGAGCTTGTGGAATTATGGAGCCCAAGAAGTTGTGGAATTGATTCTTCATATAAGTTAAGTAGGCATTTATTTGTCTTGCTGTATGTATGGATGTGGATAGTGTTTATCCCACATGGTTTGAATCCGAGCATGTGTGCGTGGATGGGGATATTGAATATCCTATAAATTTGTGTTCTGATGTATGATTGTATTGAAAATAGTTTATGTTCCCTTGGGTTACAAGGGCCAGTGTTTGTGGTATGAGGTAAATATACTATTTATTGAGGATATCCCTTGGAATGTCATAAAGCTATGAATGTTCATTTTGAATGAGTTTTTAGAATGGATGGGATAAAGAATGTCCCATGACTGTGATTATATAAGTTATAGGATGTGAAGATGTATAGTGTTGTAATGGGAAACATTCATGGATACACTATGAGATGCATGAATATCATAGTTATGACATGTCGTATATGAATGGCACAGCTATATGTTTAATGCCTGTATGGCATAGCTATGATGTGGTGTGCATGATATGATAGACCCTGTAACGCACCGCACCCCCACCCTATGCCTTTTGGCCATCATGTAGATTGTTCCCTAATGGGGCCTATACAAGATGCTACCATTTCCCTCTTCTTAAAGAAAATCTTCCCATAACCTTACAATTTCCCTATTTTTAAGGAAAATTGTAACACCCAGGGTGTAAACAAATCAGGGAGGAAAATTTTTAATCCATTACATATAAGAATAATTGAATTGTGAAATTATGACCCAAGTTGTTATATAATGGGGGTGATTAAGAGTACATGTATTTGGACTTGATCTTGAGATATTTTATGAAAATTATAGTGTATATTTATGAGAAAATGCATGAGAATAACAAAAGAGAAATGGAGAAAAATCGAAGGAGCAAAAGAGTATATTAAGAAAATGCTGAATTTGAAAAATGAATCATTTCTGATCAATTTTGATATATATTTATATAATGGAATAATTTGAAAATATGTTCAATATAAGAGATTTAGATCTTTAAAGTATCTTTCTAAGATATCAAAAATTATCTAATTTGGATATCTGATACGAAAGTTATGATCAATGCACCAAAACTGCTCCATATGGATAAAAAGTACCAAAATTACCAAATTTGGTCACTTTATTTAAATATTTTATATATATGGGGGCTTATTTGGAAAATATATTTTAAATTAAAGTTGTATCCCTCAAAATTATCTTTTCAATGTATTAAGAATCATGTTATTTGGAGTTCTTATGAGAAAGTTATGCCCAATACATCAAAACTTCTCCTAATAAATAATTAAGGATGAAAATGACGGGATTAACATGATAAATTTAAAATTTTGTGTATTGGGCCATGATTTGTAATTATTATTAAATGACTTTATCCCAAATTAATTGAGGAGATTGATTAATGCATTTTAATGAATTTATGAAAGGGATAATTGGAGGACACATTAACCATGTTTAATTAATGAGATTAATGGAGAAATAGTGGTTGCACATGTAAGTTTGGACATGCATTGCTGGAGTAGGCAAGACAAGTGAAGATAAAATGCTCCACCACTTCCATTTCATGATCAAAACCCATCTCCCTTGCTTTTGCCCATGCCCCCAGCCATTCACGCCCTTTTTGTTGGATTTTAGTTTGAAAGATTTCGTTTTTCATGTGCAAGTGATCATCCCTCATAAGGAGAGCAAAAACCACTTGTTTGGACATGAGAAGTAAGGGGAAAATCTGTTTTCCCCCATTAGAAACCAACTTCATAGCAGCTAACGAAAGAAAATGGAGATTTAGAGTAGAGATGACATCCTTAGAGAGAAATCAACATCAAATTCATGGTAAGCCTTCTTATTTTGCAAATTCTATTTTGCTAGGGTTTAGATGGTTCGTGGGAAGAAAATTTGGGGGAGGATTTAGCATAAAACTTTAGGGATTTCATTGGGGCATGATTATAATATTTGATTGCAGTGATATAAGGGTGTTTATGCACAAGAATGCCATGTATATGGTTGCCCACAAATTGGGCAGTAACATATGGCATGATTGAATTGGGAGTTCTATGGGTGATGAGATTAGATGAGTAATTGATTAATTTTGGAAGCTATTTGGATGTTAATCATATACATTAATGATGATGTGTTGTATAAAATGCATCCCAATAGTTGCAACTTACTAGAAAATCATAATTTAAGTGTTACTTATTTGGTGTTTGAGGAAATGTTTCAATGAGAACTTTTTTGAATATGTGAAATGCTAGCAAGTAAATGATTGCTCAATTAACTTGTTATTAATGTTGATTGCTGGTTAATAAAGTTGAATATTGATTGTAGGTTGTGGAAAATATATGAAATAGATGATTTATTGCTGAAACTACTAGACTAAATCAAGTATTGTTGAATTGTTTCAATGAGAAACAAAGCAAGTTTGAAAGGTTTTATTACAGCCCTAATAGGCCACTAATTAGGCATTAAAAATAAAGTTTTAAGATATTAAAAGAATGATTAAGGAATGGTTAAAAATAAATCAAAGTGGGCAGCCATATAGATTATGTTAAAGTACAATTTATGCACTTGAAATGCATTTGAAAACCTCCCACAACATGGGCAGCAATATGGACACATTATGACGTCTCGAAATGATGTAGAGATGGCTTGAAAGTGTAGATGAAGTGGGGGAGAAAGTAGTTAGGTGTATGCCTTTGAGACCCCATTAATTTTAATGGTTAAATGAAGCCCAAAGACCCTCTGCCTGGTAGCTGGAAAGAGACTACAAATCTGAATTTTTTTATCATTGTAAGCCATTTTCATATTAGCTTGAATAGAGCTGCCTTTGTATGAGATTCGTTACCTTCATGTGAGTTTGTAGTTGGGTTTAAAGTTTAGAATGCATAAGTTATGGCATTGTCTAATGCAAATGGAATTGTGTACAATTATGACTTTTTACTTTAAGGAGTTGTTTCGTAACTCTTGAGTTTACCAAACATGAAAATATCTTAAATGATGTTGGAAGATGATTAATTACCTTAAGTAAGGAGTTTTAAGTAAAGAAATGACTAAAGTTGTGTTTTGAATACAAATACTCAAAATTTGAACCATATGTAACTTGTCGAATTATGAATGTTGGTGCATGTGATGTATGTAGTGATCCAGGGGGCAATGATGTGGAACTCAAGTAGTTGGATTGAAAGCCAAATTGAAGGCTTATGAAAATATTCTTCCACAAAGGTAAGTAAATGTTTTCTTTCTGATAACTATATGACTGGGGATATTGATTTTCCCAGTGGTTGTTCTGGGCATGGATGTTATATATTGCCAATAAATTTTTGATGTGGTTTATTACTTGAATTCTCTGAAACTATATTTACTCATATATTTGGCATGAGGAATCAGCTTATTCCTAGATTTCTGGATGTATAAAGGGAAGGGTTTGTTCCCTTTAACTATATTAAGATGATTGGTAGGAATGTGATGTTCCTATACTAATAATGCATTATTTGGTTGGCTGGATGACAAATTCTCAGGACTAGAGGATATTCTTGATTATTGTGTTTCATTTTCTAGATAATAGCATTGCATCACGTTGTAATGATTGGAATATATGAATGACTAGAAGGGATAATAGATAAACCTTGTTCATATGCTCATGTATATGACTTTATTCTTGTATATGGATATCTAAGAACATGAGGATCTTAGGATTTTGCTGGATTGTGATATGTTATCCTTATTTGAAGCTATAAATGTTGAATAATATGGAATATTGCATAATATTCCTTGTTATCATTGTCGATATTTTATTCATTTGACCTAGTTATTGAGTTGTAGGAACTCACACTTTCTTGTTAATTTAATTTTTAGCTGGCAGGTCAAGTACAAGAGCCAAGCAAGACAATATTCACATTGATATGATAAAATTGGGATTGGAATGCCATTGTGTATGTATAATTGTATTAAATGAATTCGATTGATGTAATTGAAATATGTCATAATGAGTCATGGATGGATGTTATAATATCATTGCCATCACGATGCGACTGTGATCCTGCAAGTCCTATGGGTGAGTGAGAAAAAAAGTTTATTGTTGTATTTGTGAATTATAATTGAGAAAATGTATTCCATTATGTGGTGTATGACTATATAGGTTTGGACAACCCTATTTGTAGGGAAAACTCAATCCATTTTTTGTAGAAAATAATCAAGTAACAAAATGAACAAGTGTGTATAATTATGAGACTGTTTGGAGAATGGTTGTACAAGTGTGGATCCTTATATTTCTGAAGAGACTCTGCTGAATTTTTAGTAGAAATTCTTCCCTAGAATATAAGATGGTAGTGTCCCACATCGGGCTAGTATGGTATCGTCGAAACACGTAGGGTAGGGTTGGGGCATTACAAAAATATCCTACCATAAATAGGCAGATTCTACCCTGTATTTTCAAAATCCAAAACTTGATATACATCAATCAAATAATTTTATGATATTTATATCAACAATTTCTAATATAAACATAATCATCAGACAATAACATTAACCATAAACTCACTAAACTATTTCAACTTACCCAGAACCCAGAACCTGCTTCACCCCATGATGACAATAACATACTCCAGTTCAATATCAAATACATTTATCACTAATCTGCCATGCCATGACACTCTCATATACATCGTTTACAATTTAATATAATTATACAAATTTACTATGGGATTCCAATCCCAACATTTTACCATATCATCAAATGTCTTCTACTCATGCTCACCAACCCCAATCCACAGTTGGGAGTCTTCACTTGGCCTTTCAACTAAAAATATATAACAAACAGGCATGAGTTCTCTCAAACTCAGTAAGTAGGCATAATAGAAACAATAATAAAATAACAGGATGTTCACAATCATATGATTTACTATATCATGAACCATGCAGGCAATCCATAACAGAACAATGCCATTCTGGCACAAAATATATGAATCATACCTATGCCACTCTGGGTACATCATATTTATGCCATTCAGGCACCATGTATCCACTTATACCATTACTCTGGACTCTTCATATCTATACTATCGTATCTAAGCCATTCGGCACCATACTATCATATCTATGTTATTTGAGCATCACATATCAATTTATGCCTTATATATAACAACATACCCTATCATCATTTTACAAATACACTACCATGGAATGCTTACCAATAAATTAATAAATGCATCCTCGCATTATTGGTATATTCTCCATCCCATATAAGCTTACATAATAACAACAAGATTTTGAGACATGACTATTCCCAACAATCTACACATCATCTACACATCGCATTTGTTTGTTACAAAATCAAAATTTAGGGGATATCCACAATCCCTATTCATATATATATATATATATATATATAATCAAGGGGATAATTGTTATCCCCTTCTAGCAATATATTCGAAAGAGGGCCTACTTACCCACTGATGATTCATCATGCACTCTTCAAGCTCCATGACTTTTCATCCTTCTCAGATGATCTTGTATAGACTAACAATCTCATTCATTTATGAGATAATTTCACTAATGAATATCAAGCCAAACACTTACTTCATTTACACATTTCTAATCCAACAAGGTTATCAAACCTTCATTCATTATTAATTATTTCCCTAAGTACATAAATCATCTATTCCATACATAACATTAATACCCCTTTTTCATAATCAATCTCAGGCAACTTTATGCCTAGTCACTCATATGGCCTTTCTCTTGGAAGCCTTTCATCATGTAGGTTATAAGTATCATTTATTTCATAATGATTCAACATGCAAAATCAAGGAAATTCATACCCATCTTCATGTAATTACTTGACAATTCACTACATAAGTGATTCAATGTCTCCTAGGCATCCATTAATTGCAAGTTGTTCTATAATACGGGATTAAGGTTTTCACTCCCAAGTATACATTATGAATCCATAGCATATTCAACATCAAATTTACCATAATATCATGTTAATCATGCTTAGAACTCAATTAAACCAAGCACAATTACATTTTTATGCAAAACCCCCATGTTTACTATTCATAAGTGACTATTCACAGCAAGACTGTAACGCCCCACCCTCCTAGGGCCGTTACTCCATTTTACACCATAAATCCACATGATCATACCATAATTTTCCCACCTCCAGGGTGGGTTGCTTTGATATATATATATTTTTTGACCTAATTTCTACAGAAAATTGGACAGAGTCTCCCTTGAAAATAGGGCTGTCCACCTAAGTACAACCATTCATCACATACTATGATACATTTTGTTTTCATTATAATTCATAAAAGTAAAAATTATACACTCTAATATTTCTCTAGTCATCCCCAAAACATCCTTATAACTCCACAGGCTCCCCCAAGACCGCGGCTGCATCATGATGACAATGAATCCACCACATCACTATACAATTTTCATTCCAAATATACCATAAACCTCACACTGCAATATTACATTGATATGAATATAAATTACAATTATACATTATGAGACATAAATTAATTACAATTTCAATATACATAAGATGGGAAATTTCTAATTACCATACAACAAAAATACAAATTCAACTATTATACTTTCTTACCAATCTTGCTTCTTCTGGACTTGAC
>JAYJMB010006570.1:0-10923 GCA_036873735.1 Pouteria campechiana | reverse complement strand
GCAAAAGATGAAGTATTAGGTGCAAAAGATGAAGTATTAGGAGAATAAAATATGACATTTTGCATTCTCATCACCTAGGCATATGAAGTTTGATTGCATAGAACTTGAAAAAAAGCAAGACGACCAAAAGAAGAAATAAAGTTCTTATGGTGACAAGAAAAATTGTAGCAGCAAGAAGTTTGAGAAGAAGAAGAAAGCATATGTTGCATGGGAAATGCTAGAAAGCATATTACATGAAAGTGCAAGTGAGATAGAAGAAGAATACAAAGCAAAATTCCATAAACTATCACCAAGGAGAGGAAACCAAGAAGATCATCATGCAAGAATCAACATCATGGTCATCCAAAAAGATGAGATAAATTTTGAGACAAAATCTCCTAGCCTTTGAGATGATTTAAAAGAATTATATGTAATTTCAAAATTTTCAAGTCCAAATACAAGGAGACTAAAAAGGAGCTATTTAGAACAACTAATGAATGCTCTAATCTAAAAGATAAAAATTTTATACTCAAGAGTAAACTATGTACCATCAGTGAGCTTGAGCAGGTCAAGATAGAGAATAATGCCCTTAAACAAATCTTGGCATTCACCTTATTGAGAATGAAACCTAAGAGAAAAGTGGACAACAAAAGTAAAAGAAATTAAATTATAATTCTAGAAGAAAACATAGGCCCAAATAGATCATGATTTGGGTACCTAAAGCTGTAGTAGAAAATGTACATGCTATTTAGTCTCCAAACATTAGATTAGTGGCACCTAGAAAGTAGTGGGCACCAAAAGTTTTTGCCACTAACCCCCCTGGACCCATTCTCAAATGGGTACCAAAGATTAAAATTTAACCTTGTCATTGCAGGTGTGTCTAAGAGCCACTAGGAGTAGCATGTGGTAAATTGATAGTGGTTGCTCAAAAGATATGATAGGGGAGAAGGAGTTGTTCGCTGAGCTAAAAGAGAAGAATTGTGGAACAATGACCTTTAGAGATAATGAAAAAGGTAGAGTGGTTAGGATCAATAAGGTTGGCCAACCACTTTCTACTATTATTTCCAATGTGTTACTTATAGAACAATTAAAGCATAACCTTTTGAGTTTTAGTCAATTCTATGATACCGATTATAA
Source organism: Pouteria campechiana (assembly GCA_036873735.1). Taxonomy (NCBI): domain Eukaryota; kingdom Viridiplantae; phylum Streptophyta; class Magnoliopsida; order Ericales; family Sapotaceae; genus Pouteria; species Pouteria campechiana. The sequence goes on along the minus strand of JAYJMB010006570.1, from coordinate 9,807 downwards.
GGTTATGTTTGAATCTCATATTTGTTCAATTTTAGATAAGTAATACTCGGTTGTAGTTCTAGGTAGAAAGCATGGAAATGTGTATGTTGCAGATCTTCATGATATTCAAGCCAAGTGTCTTGTTAGTAATGATGAATCCTTGTTGTGGTATAGAAAATTAAGACATGCCAACAAAGAAATGATTGGAAGGCTATATCATAAGGACCTTGTAGTTGGCTTAACATAGCTGAAATTTAACAAGGAACAGTTTTGTGATGCTTGCTTGAAAATAAAGTAAGCAAAAGAGTATTTCAAATCAAATAAAAAGTGTACCAAACTAAACCTCTTCAGTTGCTACACATGGACTTAGTGGGACTAACAAGAACTAGAAGTTTTGGAGAGAAACATTATGCATATGTCATCATAGATGACTATATTAGATATCTCTAGATAATGTTTCTTGTATCCAAAGATGAGGCTTTTTCATTCTTTAAAATCTTTACCAAACATGTGTAGAATGAACAAAGTTCTCATATAGTTGCCATAAGGAATGATCATGGTGAAGAGTTTCAAAACCACAAGTTCATAGCTTTCTATGAATGCAATGACATCTTTCAAACTTTCTCTGCATCAAGAACACCCCAACAGAATGGAGTAACTAAGAGGAAGAATAGATTCTTGCAAGAGATGATAAGGAAAATGTTGAGTGTGTATAATCTACCACAACATTTTTAGGCTAAAGCTATGTACAACACTTGCTATGTTATTAATAGAATTCATATTGGGACACTGCTCAACAAGACTCCGTTCGAATTATATTATGGCAAGAAGCCCAACATATCATATTTCCACACCTTTGGCTACAAATGCTTCATTCTTAATAATGGAAAACAAATCTTGAGAAATTTTATAGCAGATCTGATGAAGGTATATTCCTTATCTATACCATTATTAGCAATGCATTTAAAGTCTATAACCTGAGTAGTGGATCTGTTTAAGAGTCTATTCATGTCAAATTTGATGAAACTACTAAGTGTTGAAAAAGAACAAGTGATTTTGATGATGAAACAAATAGACTCACAACAAATGTGGAGAAGCTAAACTTACAAAACTAAGAGAAATGAACTCCACAAATATAAACAATAATGGATGAAGCTTAATTATCCTCAATAGAGGTAAATGAGGAAGGTAACTTTTTTTTTCCTAAAGATTGGAGGTTCATGCATGATCATCTATAAAACTAGATAATTGGTGATTTGTACAATAGAGTTAGGACTAGATCACCTTATCACCATATATAGTAATTTTGCCTTTATTTCTCAACTAAAGCCAACTTGTATAAAATAAGCTTTGAAAGATGAGAATTGAATTTTAGCTATGCAAGAATACTTGGACCAGCTTAAGAGAAATGATGTGCAGACCTTAGTTTTAAGACCAGACCATCAAACTATTATAAGAACCAAATGGGTCTTTAAGAACAAACTTGATGAATCTAAATTAGTAATGAGAAAAAAGGCAAGATTAGTAGCAAAGCGGTATTACAAAGAAAAAAATATAGATTTTGAGGAATCCTATGCCCTTGTTACTAAGATAGAAGTGTAACACCCAGAGTATTATATTTTTGGATAATGATGTATGAAAACATTGCAGTTGTTTCTTGATGGCTATAAATGGGAATGAATTAGAGTAAGGAAAAATTTTGCTTCATTATGTATAGGAATGATTGTAAAAATTTTGAAAAATGTTATTATTTAATGAAAGTGATTAAGAACTCATGCATTTGGATATGATTTAGGCTTGGTTGAGGGAAATAAATATGTATTGAATGTTATATTTAAGCGGAAAATATCATGGCTAAAGAAATAAGAAAAAGGGATGGAAATAAAATGTAAAAAAAAGATGGAGAAGAAATCACCAAAAAGGGGGCAGTAGGGCTAGCATCGCAATGCTGGGGTGAAATGGAGGTAAGGTGGGCGACCAACAAAATGGGCACTATGGCCCTAGAATCCAGTGCCGAGGCACTGATCGACGGGTAAAGTCAATTAGTCGACTTTTCTAGGCCATTTCCATTTTGTTTTATTGAATTGTTTTGTTCCATTTTCTTCCTTCCCTTGACCTAGCCTCGTTAATGCTTAAATTCTTACCATTTTGCTAGCATAGAAGATGATTTAGCTAGATAAGCATCCAAGCACGCATATGGAGATGGGTTTTGGCAAAGGAGAAGGAAATTCAATTTTTATTGCGACCCATGATGGGTTTGAGGATTTGAGGCCGGAGGTATGTTTTATGGTGGAAGCCACATGTGAATGACATGGTAAGTGGAATTTACCTCATTTAAATTGTGTTTTATGCATAGCTAGGGTTTTATGCTATTTGTAAAGAATAGAAATTGGGGAAAAATTCATGGGCTATGTGTACTTACCATGAGGGGACATGGGTAATTGATTGATTATTGTGTTTATGAAGTAATTGGACATAAGAAATCATACTTTATGCTAGCTTGGTTTTGTGGACAGTGAAATTTGGGGGAAGTGATAAAATTGATATAGGGGAATTGAGTAAGTAGTTGTTTATTATATTTTAAGGTGATTTGGGCTATGAGAAACCCCATTTTTTGTTGTTGTTCATAACTTACATGAGTTGCAAATGAGAGGATTTTGTGTGTTGGGTGTCTAAGTAGTTAATTGAGTAAGCTAAAGGGCCTAATTAGCTTGTTTTTATGCTTAAATTAGATGATAACCATGTTATATGATGAGTAAGCATGGTTGGAAAGGGAAATTCATGTACAAGGTATTTGATTCATGAATTAATTAAGTTATTTTAGAACTGATTAAATGATAATCATGTGAGATACAAGATAAATGTTCTAAGGAAATAAGGTTCCTTGTGATAATTGGATTGAGAAACCCTATATTGACCATATATTTAATGAAATACTTTCATAAAGAAAATGAGGTGATTGATTAATCATATTGCAACCTATGATTGGCTAGTAAAGAGGTGTTAACTTGATGTATTCAATATATGAAATGTGTGACTAAAAAGTGATTAAAGAAGAACATGAATTAAATGACCTTATAACTAAGGTTAGAGTGCGGTTATGCACCTGAAAATTGGAAAGATTGCAAGAACAAAATAATTGATAGTATAATTCATTGGCTTGATATAAATTAGTTAAGGTTGCATTGGTAAATGATGGGTATTGTTGTATATGTGGGATTATTAAGCCTGGATGGAAAGTCGTGGAACCTGTGGAGTTATGGAACTCAAGTGGTTGTGAAAAGATTCATCAATAAAGTTAAGTAGGCTTCCTCTTTTCGCTAAATGTAATGCTGAGTGGGGATATGGAATATCTCATTTGGTTGTATTCAGGAATGTATGATTGAATGGGGATACAGATATCCCAAAAATTGGTATTGTGATGTTTGAATGATTAAACATAGTTGTGTTATATATTTATTCTTGTGAATTCTGATGTACGACTATTTGGATTTTTAGTATAAGGAATAGGAATTTTAATTCATAATGTATTTGTATAAGTGTATTTAAGATTCCAAATGATGTATAAAAGGAAGGTATTTGCATGTCATAATAAATTAGTGATGAAATTGTGGATGGATATGAATGATTTTGATGATGTGTATTTCTATCATGATCGATTCCAATCTTGGGCAGGCAGTTGTGAGTGTGGTTGTGAGTTTTGTGTGGTTAGTATTATCATTATATGATAATCAAAATTTTGATTTGAAATGATTAATATATGTTAGGTTTGAGTCTATCTATTACAGGGTGGACTTTATCAAATTTTTGGTAGAATATTTCTCTTAAAAATAGGAAAATAATAAGGTAATGAGGTAATGGTGAAATACATAGGCCTGTAGGTGGGGCGTTACAAGAAGCCTGTTAACTTTGGCATACCATATTAATTTTAAATTATACCGAATGGATGTCAAGAGTGAATTCTTGAATGGGTTCATTAATGAAGAGGTTTATGTGGAACAACCCCCTGGGTTTGAAGCCCCATGATCCTAACAACATCTTCAAACTTAAGAAAGCACTCTATGATTTGAAGCAGGCTCCTAGAGCTGGATATGAGAGGCTAAGTAGATTTTTGATTGAGAAAGGATTTTCAAGGGGTAAAGTAGATACTACACTTTTCTTTAAGTATGCTATGAATGATATTCTTATTGTTCAAATTTATGTAAATGATATTATTTTTAGTGTAACTAATGAAAATCTTTGCCAATAATTTTCTAAGTAATGCCGGGAGAGTTTGAAATGAGCTTGATGGGAAAACTAAACTTTTTTTTGGGAATGCAAGTAAAGCAGATGAAAGAAGGGATCTTCATCCATCTGGCAAAATATACAAAGGAACTGCTAAAGAAGTTTAATCTTGAAGATGAAAGATGTTTTGGAACACCTATGAGCACTTCCATCAACATGGATAGAGATGAGAAAGGTAAACCTGTCTATCAGAAATTATATAAAAGCAGGATAGGACCTCTTTTGTCAAATAGGCCAGATATCATGTTTAGTGTTCATATGTGTGCTAGATTCCAGTCAAATTCTAGAGAATCACATCTTTGTACTATTGAAAGAATCTTTAGATATGTCTTAGATACTCCAAACTTCGGTTTATGGTTCCTAAAGGTTCAGATTTTGAGTTGATAAGGTACTCAAATGTTGATTTGGCTGAATATAAGGTAGATAGGATAAGTACCTCAAGGAGTTGTCAATTTCTTGGAATCATGATCATCTCATAGTTCTCTAGAAAACATACATCTGTTGCATTATTACAACACCCAAGGTGTTAAAATGGGGGGTAAAATTTTTCATTTGATTATAGTAATGAACTGAGGTAAAGAAATGGTATAAGTATCCATGAAATGCATGTGAGTGAGATGTCACTATGTCATTAAGACTATGTGTGAGAAGTTACATGAATTGACTCTTGGTAATTTGAAGGGACTATTATGAATTTTATTGATTATATTCATGTGGGAAGAAAGTTTTCTAATAATTCAAGTGGAATCATTATGTATATGAATTGCACTTAATAAATGAGAAAGGGCATCACTTATATCCAATTTTTGGAATTGATGATGGATGATTTAGAAAACATGTTCAACATGAAATTGTAGCCCATGAAATTATCTTTCCAACGCATTAAGAATCACATAATTTGGACATCGTATGAGAAAGTTATGCTTGATTTTCCAAAATTATAAGAAGAGGGGGTAGCAGAAAGCTGAGCCCCGACGCCATTTCATGCTGGATGGCTAGCAAACAGTTGAGCCATGGTGCAAGAAAGCTGAGCCACAGCTCACGCCGGTGGACCATGTCAATGGCTCAACTTTTTAAGCTGGGTTTTTGATTTTTTTTTTCATTTCTATCTTCTCCTTTCCCTTCCAAATGCCCTACCCTCTTGCCTCAACCCTTAAACACTTCAAAACCTTGTGATTTTAGATAAAAAAAAAAAGATGGTTTAGATGCGAAATCACTCAAACATACATATAAGCTTAAGTTTTAGCCATTTTGATGATGAAAGAAGAAAGAAAATCTAGTTTCCAGCGATTAGAGCTAACTAGTTGGAGCTTAGAGCCTAAATTCTTATTTATGGGAAGAAGCCATGCTTGGAATTTTTGGTAAATCACTTTTTGCCAACTGAATCTATGATTTTCCTAAGCTATGGTTTTGTATAATCCATGAACAGTAACTTTTAGGGGAATTGGTATGTAATTGTTGAGGACTTCATGTGTAAAATGATGAATTCATTGATTCCAACATGTCTTGAGATGATTTGACTAGGGAAATCAGACTATGATGTGGCACGGTAACCCAATTGATGGTTGAAAAGGGGGATTTCTGGTGTAGGGTCTATGATTCATAAATTTATCAAAGTTAAAAGCTCAATTGGCTTGTTTCTATGATTCTTTAAAAGTTAATGATATGGCATGATGATTATATTTGTATGGCAATGGAATTCTCTCAAGAAACCTTGCTATGAACTTGTGATTTGAGGAATATCTGCTAGTTGCTTATAGAAATACTTTAATGAGAAGTAATGAATGTATAAAAGGATTTATGAAAAACCTAAGGTTGTAATAAACTGATTTGGTAGGCTGCATTTCTTTTGTCAGTTGAGTGAAAATGCACTAGTGACAAGTTATGTAAATTGAATCTAATATATGATACAGGTGTTGGAAGTCAAATTATGAAATTTGAGGATCTATGAGGTGTTCTCAAGGTGAGTATGTTATTTTCTGTATGTATGGATGCATGGATGGGGATGATATATGTCTCATGATTGTGCATATGAGCATGTGTGAATTTTTGTGGGATAATGGTAATCCCTAAGTTGTGATTTCTAGATGTGAAGTAATGTGTGACTACATTGCTGAATGGGGATAGGAAATATCCCATGTTTGTATTTGGGCATGTGTAATTGAATGGGGATGTTAGGTATATCCCATGAACTTCCATTGAATGTGAATTCTCCAGTGGGACTAAATGTTGGGTATCCCATGTACTAAATGTGATGATTGATGAGGAATATTAAGCATCCTAGGGTTATTCTCTTTGTTAATGATGATAATGCTTATTTTTGTATGGATGTATCCCAGGTTCCCTTCTTTGTTTTGCATGGATGAATGTATGAATGGTCAGGGATCAAGAGTATCCCAAGTTCTTACTATTAGACCTACACAAATGTATAAATTATATCAATTTAATGGGATAAGGAATATCCCATGGTAGTGTTGATGCGTATTATGATGGAATGTGAAGTATTCTTTGAGTTTGTACTAGATTGGTATAAGGTGCCTAGATGGCACTTGGAAGGCATGATTGAGATAATAATATACGCCTAGAAGGTGTAGGATACTATATTGAAATCATGAGGACTTGGCCCTCATAGTGTGATTGACTTATTGTGTTTATAATCATGGTTTAATTTAAATTATGCTATGGTTAGTTTTGATTATTGTTTTATAACATGCCTACTTATTGAGTTTGCCAGACTCATGCCTTCTTATTGTATCTTTTTAAGTGGACAAGTCAAGCATGGGGCCCAAATGTGGATTGGGGCGTGTAAGCAAAGATTGAAGATATTCTTGTGATTTGAGAAATTTGGATTGGAATCCCATATGTGTATGTATAATTGTAATTAATAAGATTTTAAATAATGTAGACTGAAATGTATTGGCATGTCATAATTTGGATAGATGTGTAATATGTTAGTTTATTTATTGCCATCACGGTGCAACTCTGATTTTGGGCAAATGTGGGTAAGTTGGGCTAGTTTAATAATTTAAGTTGTTGTTTTATAATTGTTAAATACATAATTGTAAATATGAATACTAATTGCACAGGTTTAAATACCTATAATTCAGAGTATACACTACTGGATGTTAGGTAGAATTTTCCATTAGAAAAGGGCAAATAACAAAAAAATGTTGAAATGCATAAGGCCTAGGGCGGGGTGTGACAGAATGGAATCAGAGTTGTGTTTCTTTGATATAGGGCAGTAGGGTATGTGATGAGTCCTAGACCTGTGTTGGCAATGGCTATTAGAAAAAAAGAGGAAATGACATGCCTAATATAAGTTGATGAACCCATGGGAATATAGGAGAACCTTAGTGGAAGGGTTTTAAAAGACTAAAATAAGTTGTTATCCTTAGTGAGTCCTGATCTTAACTATGTTGATGATGAATGTATCTTAATGATGATGACTTGCTATGCTAATTACTACAAAATTAGGATATTATATTTACTTTCGGTTGAGTAATGTTTAGTTATGAGAATATATGCATTGGGGCATGAGTGTGTACTACTTTGTCATGAAACATAAAGTGCAATGAATCTGAGCATGATATTGTGAATTGATACAATAATGCTAACATGATGTATGATGTATGCACAAAAAAGGAATGTTGTTTTTGGGAATGTGTATATTGGTGTGTGAGGACTATATTGCATTATCAAAAGTTGTAACTTGTCTTGGAATTGTGTATGTAATCATGGATTGTTAATGGTTTATATGGAAAGAATTACTTATGATTTGCTCATGGGTTTTGTGGAATGAAGTAAGTATGATTTTTTAATGGTCTATGTGAAATGAATATGAGAGTGCTTTGATAGCACACATAAGATATCAATAAACAAGTATATGGGTGGTATGAATATTCATAAACTTGTTATAATAATATTTGCCAGTGAGTTGGTGGTAATGTCGTGAAAACCACCAGTGTATAAGTTGGCTGGCTTGAAAACCAATGAATTGGTGGTTAGCTTAGAAAAACCATCATGATGGTGTCAGTGGGATATGTAAGGCCTTATAGATAATATAACTGAGTCCCTCAGTAGATGGAGATGGAAAGCTTGAGATCCTTGAGTTGCAATGAAGGTGCAATATCATAGGCAGTAATAAGAATGTTATCATGGATCCAACAACATTTGTAGCTAGGTTTATAGGAATAACTAATCATACATTGAAAAGGGAAAGGGTGGCCTATACGGCCAAATTGGATACAACTTGGAGGCGTGATGGCCTATATGGTTAGATATGATATGGAAGCCTAGATGGCCTAGGGCTTGGCATGGATGCCTAAATAGCCCTAATATGATGTGAAACCTATGGGGTGTGGAGGCTTGGATGGCTGGTGGCTCGGTTGTGATGGATAGCCAATTTGAGTTGACACCCATGTAGGGTGGAGGCCTAAATGGCCTGATATTGAGATATGTAAAGGGTAGTATGAGAAATGTAAAATAGATTCATATGAAATGACAAGATACGAGTTTATAATATATAATTGTAGATAGTGAAAGTTATTAAACTTATGGTTGGAAAATGATAGTGATATGTGATTGTGGACGCCTTAGCAATAAGGTGAAATGTGATGAGAATGTTATGCCTTACTAGTAAGGCAGATTATGCAAAATTGTACTGGCATGAACAGATACATACCAGTATAAGGATGGGAGGCTATGTATAGGGGCTATGTATAGGCATGAACTATGGGGTAATTACATTATGACTACATATGAATTCTATTATAATAATATGCATATTATAAATATTCATGATGAGTTGTATATAAAGTCTATTTATGGATTAATGGGTGACATGCATTGATGCCATCATTATGTGGAAAGATGAATTGGGAAATTGATATTATCCAAAGTAGGATGAGATTGTTTAAACCTAAGGCTAAGGTAGATGATATGGTTAAACAAAGTACTTTGGTCTGAATGAAGTGACTGTGTTTTGTCATGATACTATGGTACATTAAAGATTGATGAGTTTAATTAAAAATACTGACTACATGTTGAACTATGATTATTTTAGTAAACACCCATGAAACCAATTGAATGTTCAATTAAGTTTGGAAAATCGTGAAATATTGGTGACGATTACTTGGTTTAGAATTGATTGATTTGCAATTGGGTTGAAATAGGTTGAACTAGTTGATAATTGAAAGGCTTTTATGGATTTGAGTCCCATAGATAAGACATCATATACATGTTCCTATTAGTAAAAGTAAACAACTCTTGAATGATCAGGTTATATGATCAGAGGGCCACAACTTGTGCGGTATATCATGAGGATACCAGATCCGCAAGAGGTAAACTAATTCGAATGACTAAGTAATTAGTTGATAATGATACTTAATGTTTTGAGGTTGAAACTTTTGTAAGAAGGGTGGTCTATAACACTCAAGGTGTTAAAATGAGGGGTAAAATTTTTCATTTGATTATTGATGAGAATGCAAAATGTCATATTTTATTCTCCTAATACTTCATCTTTTGCACCTATTTGATTCCTAAATA
>JAYJMB010006569.1:0-10925 GCA_036873735.1 Pouteria campechiana | reverse complement strand
GGGCCCGTTTGTTCGGGACAAAACCGTGCGGGTGGGGAGTGGCCGTGAGTGGGCGCCCTATGCCAAAGCGGACAATATCGCACTGGAGCCCCGGGTTGTTACAATAGGTAACTTATACAAATACCAAGTGTCCTACTTGCTTTCACTAAATAGAGGCAAGTTCTGAAACTTGCAAAGATATGCTGAAATAAATGTGTAAAAATATTAATGTGTCTTATCAGGCTGATTTTGTATGAAGTTTGAAAGTAGTAAACACAAATAATATAACAATAAAAGCAATAGGATTCGATCTCTAGAAGTGGTTGAATGAATGACTTTGAATGCTTCTTTGAATGAACTACAGTGGAGTTGAAATCATGGAAGAAAAGTCTTAAAGACTTAGTAAATGCTCTCTCATGTTTTTTAGTGTTAAACTATTATCTTCTTCAATCTCATTTAACTTCTTTTATATTAAGACCTCTAACTTTCTCTATTGTTGTAGGTGAGAAACATTTAATGCAGAGAAATATTTGAATTTAAGACCATTGTATTTTCAATAAGTTTTTGGAGTCTATGAATCAACATCAGATCCTCCAAGCTTTTAAGTAATCTGAATTTTCTGCATAGCTCACACAAGTTGTCATCTCTTCAGATGCACTGAAGAAGTGTTTCTGAGGCTTTGAAGCATAGCCACAATAATGACTTGCGTTAGGATCATGGAGTCTGACTTCAAAGTAGTTCTTTGTCTCTAAGGTGATTAATTCGTGACTCTGAAGGACTAACTCTGAACTCCAAAGTGTTTTACTTGTCTCCGAAGGACTTTTTTTCTCTAAAGAGTATTTTGTTAACTCTGAATGTTGTCATTCATTGTCTCTGAAATGCCTTTGACTCCTAACTACTTGACTTAACTCCGAAGCTCGTAAGCCAGTGACTCCAAAGTGTATTAATTGTCTCCGAAGATTTTGAGCCCGTAACTCTGAAGTAACTTGATTGACTCTGAAGTAATTAACTTAATCCACAAACTTGTAAACTTGTGACTCTGAAGTAATATCATCACTCTGACTTTATTTCTCTATCTCTAAAGTGCTCCAATGGCTCCGAGATGTTTTTCTTGACTCTAAAGCATGTGACTTCATGATCCCAAAAGATTGTTCCTTTATCTCCAAAGTTCTGCAATGGCACCAAAACACCTTTGCTGACTTCGGAGCTTGGAATTTTGTGACTTCAAAGGTTTTTCTTTTGTCTCTGAAGTGTTTGAGCAACCCTGAAGATGAAATTTTAAACCCAAAGTTGACTTTGAACCTTCCTTGATAACTCTAAAACTTTTGTTTTCTTCTTTTAATTATATCTATAATTTATATACTTATCTTACTTGAGCATTTACTTAGTTTTTTTCCTTTTCCTTTGATTATTATGAAGATTATTCTCAAGATTAGTTTGGAAAATATTTCTACAAAATGGTTGAGAATGAATTGTTAGTACCTTAATGTTTTAGTCATGTCTTTGTTCATCATCAAAACATGATTGGTTAAGAATGTTCATTGTCAAAAACAAGTTATTAAAGAGTGTATGTTCAACAAACTTTGGTTTGAAAATTATAAATAAATTTTTAAATTATACATCTTATGGTGAGTGCTTTATTTTCACATCTCAATCCCCAACTCCCATCCTTTAATTTAATTTTAATTAAGAAGGGGCAATAAAAAGTTTAGAAACTTATTTTAGAAGTTAAAGATTTAAATCCCTTACCCTTAGACCTTTTTTAGTATGATGAAAAGGAGGAGAATGATCTAACTTATTTCTAATTTAAGGAAAAATAATACAAAGAGGGTGAGAATATTGAATCTAATGAACCTTTTAAATTTTTTGAAATCTGGAATAATTAAAAAGTGAACCTTGTTAGCATGTGTGTGGAAATAAAACAAACTCCTATGGCTCACTAAATAAATAGATAGAGGGATTTTGCACTTAGTTCAATGCATGTTCTTTCATTATCACAAGTTATCAAGTAATGTGATCATCAAAAAGGGGAAGATTGTTAAGTCTAAGTATGTAGTTTTGATGACAACAAAACTTATTTATAACTTGAGTTTAAAATAATAATGTCTTATTTAGATTTGGAGTGACAAAGTAGCCCACAAAGGAGATAACCACATAAGTCTATTGTGCCCACTGGAATCGAGTTTAGATAGCACAAGACTAATATAGGAAGTGCCCAAGGTGATAGAGATCTATCACACTCTCTATCCAATTGGGTGTTCCTAGTCACATCAGCAAAGGAAATGTGCAACATCCACAAAAGAACCCATAGTGGTTTGTTAAGATCTCCACAATGGTCATATTCCATAAGGGAAGCAATAGAGGAGACCATAGAGTTTTTCGGGCTCATTAAGCTAACAGAGGAATCAATAGAGGTCTGTTGTCCCAATAGTCATTTTTTGTGGAATTTTTGAAAAAGTATTTCAACAACTAGTTTCTTGGTAATCTCGATATAACCAAGAGTGTGGTTCCATAGTGGATAGTGGAAAGGATGGAATACCATGGAGAGTGGAGTAAGTGCTAAGTTGGCCTGAACTAGTACATTTCCTTGTGTGATCATTATTATGTTTATTTATGTGTTTCTACTGGTATCTTTTTCTTGACTTGCATATCTATTAAGTTTCCCAATCTTGCTTGGTTTTGTATTTTGTCATACTATTTATTTTGGGGACTTACATGTCTTCTCTATGAACTCCCTATCACTCCAAAACTTAGCAAAACTTCATTAGCTTAAGCCTAAGTCCTGAACAAGTTTTATTGTCATCAAAACTATACATATAGACTAAAGACAACTTATTGCAAGTATTCTAACTTCCAGAAACAAAACTTTGGTAACTTACACAAAACTTTTACCTTTTAGGAGGTTGAAATGTACATAATATAATTGAGGAATATTAAGGATTACTCACTAATGATTGTTGCAAATTTTCCTTAATGCAAGTATACATGTCGTCAACATGTAATAAAATGAGAGTAGAGATCATTCCCATGAGGACTATGATTACCAAATAACAAATTACTCAAACTCTAAATTCTGTTTGAACAATCGGACAATGGTAATAAGAGAGAAAAGAAATCTAAACTGAATGGATATCACAAGAATACGGATCTAAACAACTACAGAATCAATGATTAAGACATCTAGGGTTTTCAAGTTTGTTGTTCACTGCAAATTAACCACAAGTGCATGGCGTGAAGCTTTGTAATATAATGTTGAGAAAGTTATCATCTCCATAGGGATTGTATATTTCAATTAATCATTATTTATTATAGTAAATAATCCTAATTTTATTTTGATAATCAAATAATACAAATTTAATTAAGAAATAAAATAGATAAGCTTTGGGTGGGAAGAAATAAAAATAAAAATGCTCTAGAGGATCAATTTTACTTATGCTACAATCATGGTGCTATTAACTCATTATACATTTATTGTTCTATTGGTTTATAAATCAAGAATGCTAATTCACTCAACTCCCTCTCCAAAGTGTCGAGCTAAGTATCTATTCTCAATATTCCAATTTCCATATCCCTATAAAAATTGGAAGGTAACGAATGCATTAAACTTTGTGATTCTTTTGAATGATTTTACAACACCTAAAAGCTCTCCCAAGTCATTTAGAGTCTCATATTATGATGCCTAAATCATATTCAAGATTACCTCTTCTAAGTGTCAAATCCCAAATATACATTCATTCAAAAAATGGCCAAGAAATTGAAAGCATTAAGAATAAAGCATCATAAATAAACCAATAAGAACTCTCAACTAAACAAATCATTAATCATACCATAATCTCGGCATAAGATTTATCTCCCCTCTAAAAGGAAGAGTTTAGTTACTACTAATGGAATAAAAATTCATATAACATTCCTATAACATTATCAAAATTTGAATCCCAACTCTAATACAAGATACAAATGATAAATAAGTTGGAAAACACTAGAGGAAAAATGATTAAAGTGGTAGCAAGCTTTTCCCAACTATGCTTGACATGTGAATTCCTTTGTTTCTCCTTTGTATTTCCTCCACCTCATTGCATTTTCTTTTACATGTGCATTTCCTCTTTCATTTCTTCATTCTTCTAGCAATCATGTACCTGCAACCAAACACAAACATAAAAAACCATAAATTTACCAAAAATAAGTCAAGAACACCCCAAAAGTTAGCTCAAATAGATATGATATAAGTGAATAAAATTCACTTATCAAAGACCCCCAAACTTAGCTTTTGATCAACTTCGAGCAAAACAAAACTAATCATAACAAAACAAATCAAGACCTATCCTTCTTACCAAAACATTCTCAAGAAAAACGAACAAACATTGTTAAGGTTCAATGTTTAGAGATCAAAAAATGATGATATATATAATTTGAGGAAAAATTTCAAAATGCAATGCGTGTCTAAATTTTCAACTTGAACATTGTTATGTCTCCCTCTTGATTCCTCATGTGTGTGCAAAAGATGTAGCCAATATCATTTACTCCTTTGTGACTTGGATAGATTCCAGAAACTATAGAACATTTTACACTACTCTATATGCTAATCTTTCTCATTATTCTCAACTAATTGTCATAACTCAATACCAACAATCAATAGGTCTTTTCATGCTTGTAATGGGGCCTTGGGTTTAGCTAGCAAGAAAGGGATAAGGACTTATCAAAGAAGAGACATAAAGATGCAAATTATAATCTCTTTTATTCACATATATGCATATCCGTGGGATATATTACTCCTACACCCCCAAACTCATTTTCTTTTAAATTCGTGGGATGTGATCCCCCCAAATAATATATGAATTTCTTTTTGTTCCTTTTCTTTAATCCCTTCTTCTTTGTTTTGGCATTCTACTTTTATGAAGCACCCCCAAACTTAACTTCTTTAGCTCTCTCATACTTTTCTATAAGACATGTGCACCAACTATGTCTTTTAATAGATTAGGTATGGTTTTTCAAGCTAAAAAGGGTTGGATGACAAAGTTTTAGAAGAAAAAGTCAAACAGTATTCTTTCACATGCTTTGCATATACCATTCTTTTATTAAGGCTCAATGGGGATACTAGCAACCTGACTATACTAGGTTAGCTTCTATAATGCACTGTAACCCCACCCTATGCATTTTTATTATGCTACACTAGGGCCGAAGCAGAACACTACCATTTCCCTTCTTCTTAAGGGAAATCTTTTCATAACACACAATTTTCCTATTTTTAAGGGAAATTTTGCCAAAATTTTGGCATAGTCTATTTAACCAAATGGTGCATATGGTAAACAACCAAGTTTTGATGATGAAAAATAACATATGAGTGAATATTTGTGATATTGACAATTACATTCCCAAGCATTGTAGATACAAATATAAACATACAGGGTAATAATTGAAATACAATGGACAATGTACACAGAGAACACATCAATAAGCAAAATCCACTGACACAAAGAAGACAAAAATGCTCAGAAAGAATGACATTGAAACATGGAAAAGAAGCCATCAAGTATATCTGTAATTATCAAGTTCAAGCTTTAACAAGTGATCAAATAAATCTTCTACAGATAAAGTGAGTATTTGAGAGCATATGTCTAAGAAAGATTCAGACAAATATTTCCATGGACAAGTTAGATAAAATGCTTATAATCAACACTTGTCTGCAGCACAAAGATGAATTCAGTTTGCAAAAGTAGAGATGAAATGAATCTGAAATCAAACAAATGAAGAGCTAAAATAAAGTCTAATTATTCAAGCATTTGTCTCTTACATAAAGTCTATTTGAAACTGAAGAAAAATAAGGAACTAGTCATCAATCTCTACAGAAAATATAGAAGATGAAGTAGAAGAGGTACAACAGTAGAAGAACAACTTTGTCTATCATCTTCATCAACAAGAGTTGTTTGCTACTTGCAACAGACAAACCATTAGACAACCATTGAAGAAACAAGTTGTTTATGGCTCAATGAGTCGCCTAGTCCTTCTAATAGGCAACCTATCATATTAATGACTAAAAAGAGGATTTGTCTGCATGCCACAACTTCATCTATCACTTACGATAAACAAACCAATAGATGAATCATTTGTAAGACTTTGTTTGTAGCCTGCAACTTTGTCTACATATTTTAATAGACAAAGTCATTTCTTCTAGCAATGAAGGAACCTTGTCTGCTAAGAAGAGTCATTTGTTACTTACAACAGACAAAGCCACTTCGGTTGATGAAAAGAAAACTTCATCTTGTGAAAGTCACTTCATTTGCTATGATTAAGCATTATCCTCACCACAAAGATCATCTTCTACAATCAAAAAGCAATAGACAAAGCTACTTTGCCTGATTAAAGAAACTTTTTTTGCTAAGAGAATGTCATCTGATGAGTAGTAAAGAAGAAGAACTTCATTTGTGCTTTTATAATTCATTTGTTACTTACAACAAACAAACTAGAAGACAAAGTAAAATGCTACTACATTCTCTAACAAAATTACAAAGATAAAGTTGTCTATTATGTGAATCTACTTGGAGCCACTTTTGTCTGTTACTTACAAGAGATAAAGTTCTTAGATAAAATATGGCATATCATGAAGAGTACAAGCCACTTGTACCAGACATCGTTGACTGCACTTTTCTGTTAAGATTTTATTTAAAGCAAATTTTATTAAGCATAATGGACAAATCAAGCTTAGCTGAAGATGAAAATAAATTCAGAAAAGCAGTCTACACTCTGACAAAGGTTGCAACTTTCAAAGGTTGCATCCCTTTAGACTTAATGGGCGTCTTTCCAAAATAATGAAAGAGTCAGTTAAGCAAAAAATTCTTTATCCGATATTTGCTAAAATCGAAAGGGCATCATCTTCAAGAATGGGGCTACAAGCTTTCCAGCTACAAATGAGTTTCTCAAGAAGATAGCTTTTCAATGGAGAAAGTAGAACGGTCTTCAACATTGAAAATAAAGCCAACTACCTCCAATGGATAAAAATTTCTAAAGCAATATAAAGGTAGTGTAGTGTCAACGAAAAAGGTTGAGGAAGCTAAGAGAAAAATTAGAACAAAGCTTAAACAAGTAACATCTCTCAATCAAACTGTGCTTCCTCCTAGATAATCAATCTCCATTGCGCTGATAAATAATGAGCCTAAAAGTTATATCTTAATCATAAATCTGGAGTATTGATATCTAATGACCTTAAATGAGATATCATTTTATATGTTATCAAAATTGTACAAATCAGCTTAGCAAAAGAGGCAATGTAATGTGCAAATTGAGTGCTGTCAATCAACTACGTGAGTTGGTGGTGAGCTCAAAAAAAACCACATTGCATGAGTTATTGGTGAGCTCTGGAAAACCAACAAATGATGATCTTAGAAACTAGTGAGTTTCCTAGTGAGCTTGTGAAATTGAAAGAGTATTGGGAATACTATGTTTATACCTCTTGGAACTGAAATTCAAAAGAGTGTTGGGAACACTATTTATGCCCCCTAGAGCTGGAATCTAGAAAAGCGCTGAGAGCACTATTGTATTTTCACTCTATGGGATATAGTGCAACCCAAGTCACAATGAGTGAGTGTGCTTGGAAGAGTGCATGTAGGGCCAGGTTTTCCAAACCAATATAAAAATTATTATGTGTTGTCTGCTAGATTGTGTTACTTTGCTTATAATTGTTTTATTATCACATTTCTCATATCACTACATAAACACTCACTTATCTAAAATAAGTATAGCTACGAGAAGTTAAACTTGGAAGTGAAGCAGCCACTATGACCAAATGAATAGATATGGAAACTACACATGAGCTGCATATTAACTTTTGCTTTGGTCATTAATTTTTGTTTGGCGATAATTTTTATATGCTTAATTCTCGCCTCCCCTCTTGAGATGTCTTTTACATGGGACTAAAACGTTGTATCAGAGCAAGTTTTGTAAGTTAATTTTGACTATTAGAAGCTAACTTAAGAAGAGATTCCCATGGCCAAATCATTCCACAACATTCCTGCTCAAGGACAAGTTAGTTGCAAACTTTTATGCATTAATGTTCTATTATATATTCTAAAAATTTGAAATTCCGGTCTCCCACTAAACTTGATAGATTATCCATATTTAGCTTTATTAAAAATACGTGAAAAATTATTTGTGACAAAGCTAACAAGGTCTAGAAGACCCTAGCAATTTGATTCTATATAGGAGCTGCAGAGATAAAAGAAGTCAGAAGAAGCATTTAAGGAGAATCCAGAGGAGCTGAAGACAATCAAGTAAGCATCTTTTAGTATCTTCTCAATACAAACAAATAAGGTAAATTTCTAATCTAAATTCTCAAATCTTCAAAAAATTTATATTTACTTTAAAGTTTTGAATGTCTCATAATCAATAGCATATCATGCAATGCACAATTAGTTATCTACAAACTTGAAAGAATATCACTATGATCTATTCATGCATGCTTCAAATTATATACTCTTCATTGCTTTGCTCATGTAAATTATATAAAGAAATAAATCAACCAAATCTTTACAAATTAAAGTCCTCTAATCATAAGCGAATCATTATCATACTCTTAGATAATAATACATATCTCGAATCAAAACTAAACTAAAAAACCCCATTATCTCATATCTTCCATAGACAAAGTCATCACTTTGTCTGCAAGATTTTCTAAAGCCACTCAATTCATTTGATGCTCTCAAGGTTCACCTGCATAAGTCCCTTATTTAACCTTGTATTAGATATAAGTCTCCCATTCACTGTAAGCGACAGAGTCCTCCCTTAGAAAAAGACAATTCAAATTCCCACTATTTCCCTCTCCACTCCTTGTCTTCTTGGCACCATTTTCCTTTGCTTCTCTCAGTGCTAAATACACCCAAGCTCTCCACATCAACACCCAAAAATCTTGACTGACAGAAATGGCAGGCTCAAGAACTACAAAGATTATTGATATAAATGCATGGTTTTGATGAGAAACAAAACTTAATTAAAGATTATGTACTAATGGTTTTTGCTAAGATTTTAGCATGCAGAATTAATTTACAAGTCTTAACAAAAATGAGCACAGAAAACATATTCAATGGTGATAAGGCTTGGACAAATAAAGAAGCAAAAGATGAAATATCTAATAAACAAAGCACAAATGAAAAGGATTCGGTTTTTTTCACTCCTCTATCAAAGTGGAAGATTATATCTGACGAATGCAAAATAGTATGCATAAAATAGACTTTGTTTATCATAAGCAAGCCACAATTAAGTCAATGGTCAATTGATGTGAATAAACAAAGGAATGAAGATCTTCCAATAGAGCAATGAAAGGATCGTGTGGTAGAGTAAAGACTTCGTCCATCATAAGTGAGAAAATGATCATCTACTATCAACAGACAAAGCAGAGAAGTAAGGATCATATGGTAGAAGCAAAACTTCATCTATCATAGTTAAGCCAGTTATCGTCTATTGTCAACAGATAAAGCATAGAAATGAGAACTATATGGTAGAGTAAAAAGTTCATTTGGTGGAGCCACAAAGTTCTGTCTATTCAAAGATAAATTCAATAGATAATCCAACAAACAAAGCTGTAAAGAAAAGTCGTCTATGCCTTGAAGTTGAGTCTGTAACTTACGACAAACATTCCATCAGATGAAGCAATAAAGGAAATCAGTTTGTGCTCCAACACTCCATCTGCTACTTATAACAGATAACTCAATGGATGAAGCACTGAAGAAACAAGATATCCATGCTTTTACAGTTCAACAAACAAAGCAATGAAAAGGATGATTTGTTTGCCAGTAATGGAAAGGAAGGTTTGTTTGCTACTTATGAAAGATAAGCTAGAAGATGAAGAAACTTTGTCTTATGAACAAATGGATAGATACTTCGTCTATCATAAGTAAAAGACAGGCAACAGTCAGGACAAATCATTAGTTTTTGGTCAGCATTAATAATGATCTTTCAGTCATTGCAGCAAACCTCGACCAGAGCTTATTAAGAAACCAGAAATCATCTTCTCTAAGGACAGTACTATAGACATTTCAACATACGAGAATTAAGCAGAGTCAGAGAATTCAAAATATGCTAATTAGAATGTCTTCTATCATTAATGGAGCTCACCTACCACCAACGACTAGAATTCAAAACCAATATAAATGAAGTAGCATTGGAGCAAAAAAAAGAACCAAAGTATTGAGAAAATCATTCAAAATCTTCTTGAGTGCATTTACTGAGCTAAACCTTTTTCAATCTTCCAAGAGTTAAGAGCCATGCATTCAAATCTTCCTCAATGTTCATTGAAAGCTCTCCACTACCTTTGGGAAGAACATTTACTTCTACATTCAATTTTCAAAAACCTTCTCCTGTGCTTACTAAGAAATTCTTATGCTTACACTTCTAATATTCATTTCTTATAAAGTTCTTTGAGCTATTGGTTGAGACTAGACTTAAGAAGAGCTATGACTATCTGAGTGCAAACAAGAGCTGTTTATTCACACCACCTAGAGTTGAAATCTAGAAAAGTGCAGGGAGCACTATGAATACGCCCCTTAGAGCTAGAATCTATAATAGTCATGGGAGAGCTATTTATGCCTCCTAGAGTTGGATTCTAGAAGAATGCTAGGAGCACTATTGTATTTCTACTGTTGAGAATAGTGGAACCCAAGATACTAAGAGAAAAGTGTTCTTGGAAGAGTGGAGTAGAGTATTTACTTGAACCACTATAAATATCATTGCCTTATTTATTTATGCATTTATTGATTGACTAATTAATTTCTAGAGAGATGATTAATCCAAAAAGGGGTTGTGAAATAATTTTCAAGTACCCAATTCACCCCACCCCTCTTAGGTTTTTGCCTAACCATCAGAACCAACAAGTGGTATTAGAGCAGACTACATAAATACTTGTAGTGATCTAATAGCAAACCCATCATCCTCATTACAAATATTCATCCCGGGGGACT
>JAYJMB010006568.1:0-10926 GCA_036873735.1 Pouteria campechiana | reverse complement strand
TGAGGATTTTTTTCAGATGCTGTCTTCCGCTAGCATCAAGGCAACAAAGGAGCTAAGCAAGGTTCAACAGGAGAACTTAGAAGATGAAGTCTAATCGTTTTGCTCAGATTTTGCTAGAACACTATAGAGAGCCTCTTCACCCGATGCAATCGCGAGCTTAAAAGATCATTTTCTGTTCCGTGTTGAAGGTATAGAAAGGCTGGGCGGTGACATCTCTTGTTTTTCAGCCATCTTCAGGCAACTCGAGTCTTTTCAGCAGATGTGGGAACAGGCCGAATTGGATGCTATCCCAAGGCTTCCTACTGAAACTATTGCTGCCAAGAAAGTTGAACTTGCAGATCTACAAGCTAAGATCAGTGAGAAATTATCAGTCACAGACATAACTTCGGAGAACCTTTCATCTCTTCAAGCGGAGTTGACCTCTTTGAGAGCAGGCATTAGAGTAAACAAAGATCGCCTCGAGGTTCTCCTGCGGGAGCTTCACCAGTTGAGCCACCATTTATCTTTTCAAGAATCTCTTGTTGGTTCCAAGGAGAGAGATGAAGTTGAAGGTTTGGAGGCCATCAAACACTTGAAGGAAGAAGTGGTTGTTTTCCAACAAGAAGTGACGGCAACTGAGGAAACTTTGAAAGAGTTGAAGTCATCTCCAATTGTGAGCCCGGAGGCCATTCAAGCCTTGAAGATAGCGGAGAAGCAATTCAGCCTTTTGAAGGAGTCCATTTTAACTGCCTTAACTCACTTGTAAACTTCTATAATTGAGAATCTTTTATGCTGACGAGTGTGTAGTTTTAGCATCCTTTTCTAGCAACACCTAGTCTCTTGCCACATTTTCCCCCTTTTTTATTTTTGGTAATTTCACTTTTGCACTTGAATTGAACGTGTGCAGGGCGTATGGAGGGGGGAGCAAATGCCCCCAGCATCTGCTCTTTTTCGGCTCATGCATAGTAATACTTTAGGAAACGTCCACTAACTGGCAATTCTCCCATACCATTACTATTTACAATCCGATATGAACCATTAGCATAAGCTTCTTGTACAATATAAGGGCCTTCCCACTTGGGTTCAAATTTGCCAATTAATTTGTCACCCGCCATTATTTCAGTCCTTAATTTGAGAACTAAATCACTTGGGTGGTAAGCTTGGTGTTTAACCAATCAGTTATACACCTCGGCCATGCGAGCTTGATATAACTCAATTCTTTGTTTGGCTTGAAACCGCTTTTTGTCCAGAGCATCGAGCTCTTCAAACCGCAACCTGGCTTGTTGGTCAGTTGTTAGTCCCGAATGTGTTGCGACTCTAAGCGATGGCAACTGCACTTTCAAGGGTAAGACTGCCTCTGCCCCAAACACCAAAGAATAGGGGGTTGCATTAGTTGCTATCCGATGGGTGGTACGATAAGCCCAAAGCGCCCCTGGTAATTTGAGATGTCATTGACGCTTATTCTTATCTGCTGTTCTTCTCATGATCTTTAGGATTGCCTTATTGAATGTTTCCGCTTGGCCATTCCCTTGTGGATGATATGGTGTAGAGAATATATGTTTAATGCCTTGCTTTCGACAAAACTTCTCTATTTCCTCATTCTTGAATGGAGTACCATTGTCCGACGTAATTTGGCATGGATTACCATATCGATACAAAATCTAGAATTTAATAAATTCAATTACTTCTTTGGCTCTGACCCTCTTGTATGTATCAGCCTCTGCCCATTTGGAAAAGTAATCGGTTGCAGCCAGGATATAAGCATGTCCCTTGGAAGATGGGGGATTGATTGGCCCAATGATATTAAATCCCCACCATGCAAATGACCAAGAAATGCTTATGGGTATGTGCCAGATATCCCCACGGAGCTGACATTGAAGACATGACTTAGCAAATTGCAATGAGTCTGAGACTATAGTAGGCCAGTAATATCCCAAGCATTTGATCCGTCTGTGTAATCTTTGACCAGACGAATGCCCGCCACACTCGCTAGAATGCGCTTGCATGAGTGCATATTGGATCTCCTCCCCGTTAAGATAATGGAGCCAAAGTCCATCATATGCTCAACAATACAGTGTATTATTGAAGTACACATATCATGCAACTTTTTTTCTTAGAGCTAACCTTTCTTACGAATTCTCTGGTAGAATCCCATATTGCAGGTAGTCGATGTACGGGGTTTGCCAATCATCTACCATTAGTTCCATACAGGCTATGCATTCTATTCGCTTAGTGATCTCTCCCTTATATGAATCCGAAATGTGGCTTCGTTGCTTGACTTTGACAATGACCGCCTGGCCTCCAACGACGGCTAGAGCGGTTGCCAGATTTGCTAGGGCGTCAATAATGGTGTTTTCAATCCTCGGGATATGTCCAATGTTGACTTGAAAAAGTTGATCTAATAGCCCTTGCGCAATATCATAATACTGGTGCAAACTAGGCTGACGGACTTCGTATTCAGTGGTTAATTATCGGACCACTAGTTCCGAATCGCTGAAGATGTCTAACTTCATGATCCCAAAATTGAGGGCAATTTGAAGTCCTAAGACTAATGCCTCATACTCTGCTTCATTGTTGGTGTAATTTTTTTTAAGTAGAAAGAATATGGAAGAATATCTTTCTGGGATGAGATGAAGACGATTCCAAATGCCAGCACCGACAACTTTGGCAGCACCATCGAAGTACATCTTCTAGGGAGTGTTGACTTGTGTAACGAACACTTCTTCATCTGGCAAGTCTTCTTGCACCGCGACCTCTTCATCGACTGGATGAGCTACCAAGAAGTCAGCTAGAACTTGTCCTTTCACGGCTTTTCCTGGGATAAAGGTGATGCCAAATTCTAACAGCAGTAATGACCACTTGGCCAGCCGTCCTGACAACATGCGACGGGTGATCAAGAACTTGAGTGGATCTGCTTTAGAAATTAATCGGATCTCACGAGCGAGAAAATAATGCCTTAACTTTTGGGTTGCGAACACTAAGGCAAGGCATGTTTTTTCGATCAGAGAATAATTGCATTCTGCATCGATCAACTGACGGCTGAGGTAATACAACACTTGGTCTTTTCCTTCTTGATTTTCTTCTGCGAGCAATGCCCCTAGTGATTGCTTGCTCATGGAGATGTACGAGATAAGTGGTCTACCCTTGGTTGGTGCAGCCAAAAGTGGTGGATTGTGGAGTAATTCTCTGATGGTATCGAAGGCCTTTTGGCAAGCTTCGTCCCAAACAAAGTCGACATCCATCTTTAGTAGACAATGAAATGGTTGACATCTTCCTGCTAAGTTGGCCATAAACCTTCTAATATAAGATAACTTTTCTTGCAGGCTCCTTATATGTTCCTTGGGGGAGGCATGTTTCTGATGGCTTCTGCTTTTTGTGGGTCTACCTCAATTCCTTGGTGATGGACGATAAATCCCAAGAACTTTCCTCACCCGACTCCAAATGCGCATTTGAGTGGGTTCATGCACAGCTTGTTTTTCCTAAGTTGTATGAAGATGGTGCGTAGATCTAAACGATGCTGATCGTAGCCGTTGGATCTTACCACTAAGTCATCAACATAGCATTCAACATGTTTATGAAGCATGCCAAGAAAAATAACTTGCATAGCTCTTTGGTAGGTTGCTCCTGCATTCTTTAGTCCAAATGGCATAACTTTGTAGCAAAAGACACCCATTGGAGTGCAAAATGCGGTGGAAACCTTGTCTGCTGGCGCCATCTTGATCTGGTTATAACCAGAGTAAACATTCATGAATGAGAATGTGTCATAAAGTGATGTGCTATCGTTGAGGAGTTCCATATGTGGCAGTGGGAACTCATCTTTTGGACAAGCTTCATTGAGATTGCAAAAATTGACACAAACTCGTATTTGCTCATTCTTTTTCTTCATTGGAATGACACTAGAGAGCCATATCGGGAACTTGATTTCTCGGGTAAAGTTAGCTTCCAGTAGTTTGTTAACCTCATTAATAATCTGTTGCTCTAATTCAAGTCTAAACTTTCTCAGTGCTTGCTTTACTGGCCGTTTGCTCGAGGAGATATGTAAAGAATGCATGGCAATATCTGGATCTAAGCTGGGCATTTCTGAGTATGTCCATGCAAAGACATCTTTGAACTCTCTAAAGAGACTCATTATAGTTGTTTTTCATGTTCCGTCAGAGATTTAGAGATAAAGGTAGGTTGTTTGTCTTCATCCGTACCCAAGTTGATCTCTTAAAGCTCATCGATTGTTGGTTGTTCACCATCTTCTAGTCTCGGTGGAGCTGCACCATAGGTTATTTCTTCTAAGAAAGAATCGGAGTCATCATCTTCTTCTTCTTTTAAATGGTTAGGGTCTGGCTCATGATCGGACTGATGAGTCTCACTTGCCATTCCTAACTCTGATTTAGGAATTGATGGGTCATCGACAACTTCCTTGTCGTCTGTATCACCAAGTCCCTCCGAGTTTCTTTGCGATTCTTTGTCATCGAACTCAAATTCTTCCTCATCTATGGATGTATAGTGTGAGGTGGAAACCATGTAACAATGCGTAATCATTATTGGAAGAGATGACATTTTTGATGTCTTGGACTCAGTAGGAGCTGATTGGCAGTCCCACATAATGAGTCCGATAATCGACCTGATACTCACATAGGAGCAATCCAAGGTGTACTCCTCATCACTGTCCACATCAATATCATCGTCCACACCAAGTCCTGTCTGATCCCCTAGATACTGGAGACCTTTTAATTTTTCCTGGATCGGAATCGGGATGAGCGGACCGGTTACTGACATATAAGGTTCATCAGAATAAATACTGAGGAGGTCAATCATCCTTCTGCATCCCTTGCTGAATTTTTGGAAATTCACAGCAGACAGGTGCTTCTTGGTTAGAAGATCAGAAGTACGACATTGTCCATAGGGCAGGCCCATCTCTTTAAATACTAATCTTTCTCTTTCTGCTTGGGATTGCAGTTCAGGTTCTTTACCCTGAATGATTTCTGAATCGGCCAATCGGGTCAGCAACCAGTTATATTCAACCAACATAGATTGTAATTTTCCTCCTCCAATCTCCCATTTACTACTTTTGATGCTAAGATTAGAGGATACCTCTTAATTTGCTTGACTAGTGTGCCCGGTGTTGATCTCAAAATGCAGAGATTGCATTGGTCTTAAGATTACTTAAGATTAGCTTGGCACTGCATGTGACAATGTGAGAGGACTATTTGTTTTCCTGTTTGAGCCTATGTTGTTGATCTAGAATTGGGTGTTTTCAACTAGTGCTGGATGTGGTGACATATAAGCTTGCAAAGAGTTTGTGACTTGATTCTTGAAAAATCCAGCTGGTGGAGGTATGGCTTACCCCTGGCCTATTGATGGCCTGACTGATCGCCCTCCGCATCCTCTTCCAAGCAGTTTTGGCAGCGACATCCTAGCCTGAAAGGTGAAAGATTGTGAAATTGGGGAATTTGCAACTGGCTTCTAGTTGAATATATTTTGACTTGGCAGAGTTGGTACAAGAGCAGGAGTGATCTGGTGCTGCAATGGTTGTGAATGCTGAACTGACGATTTTTCTCCATCATCATCGTCTATGTGGAGCACTTCTAGCTCTTTCATAAGTTTCATCTTATCTTCTTATGAAATGCCTGTTGTAATTTTGAAGCGTGAAGCCATTTGTGGCGGAATCACTGGGGATGGGACTGCCTGTTGAGGTTCAGTTTGTGATGAGGGTTTTTGTGATGTTGACCCCTGTCTTTTAACAGTAAATGGTTGCCGCTTTCTGTCTACTGTTTGCTTGACCAATTCTTTCAACTACTCTAGTTCATTCGGTGTCAGCTCGTAATATTGGGCTTCTGAGAAGAATGCCTCTGAAATCGTGAATGATCTTACGTCAGCCGAGATATGCCTCATCATGCCACCTTGGTAAAACTTAAAGCATTGGTGCACTGTGGATGCCACAACTTGGTACCGATGTAACCATGGCCTCCTGAGCAATAAATTGTAGGACGTTGGTGCATTGATGACATTACAATCAACTTTTGTGATGAATCCTTGAATATCAAGATTCAAGGTGATAGTCCCCATAGTCCTCTGACTCTCCTGATTAAAGCCTTGAATCACCAGAGTGCTGCTTTTGAGAATGGATGGGCACATGCCAATATGCTTTAGTACTTTGAGTGGGAGAATATTTACCATAGATCCTGGATTGAGCATAATGAGGTTAATCCTCTTCCCTGATAGATCACCACTTATAAATAATGGATGATTATGCTCTATATTTCTAAGCAACAAGTCATCATCTGTAAAAGTGATGGTTTGGTCACATTCAATCGTATTTGCGACCTCTGCCAGGTATAGATCCTTGACGGACTCATCTAGAAGTGCATTTATGAGCGCTTGCCAAGACTCTTTAGAGAACTTAAGTGCATCGTCTATGCTCAGTCTCGCCAGAATTCTACGCAAGTGAGCCATAACATCATAATCTGGCTTATTTGTTAGTTCTGGAGCTTGCTTTTCTTCAACAGGGGGACAAGGAATTCCAGGCACTTGCTCTTCTTGCATTGGCACCTTTCCCTTGTCCTGAGTTGTGGTCTTCCCAGATTGCAATACGGCCATTGTTTATGGTGACTCAGATGCTTCTTGTGGAGCATTCTCTTCATTTGGCATGAAGTCGGTCATGTTGTAAGATACCTCCATAGGTTTTGATAATTCCTGGATCAGTAGCTAGAGCAGTCCGGGAAATGAAGTAGGCATTTCTTTCGGTAACGGGAAGGCTTTTCCCAATGTGACAATGCATTCCCATATTATACTTCTTTCTTCTCGCAACATGGGGTAATAAAGTCAAATATTACACCATCTCAAGGCAAAATCATAGAGATGTTCCCCTTCCAGAGGGTGAATTTCTCGCACTTGTGCTTTAGAGAACTAAGAGGTGTAGTCATGGAATCTGTGTATGAATGCTTCAGACAACACCTCCCAAGGCTCAAATGATTCGGCTGGCAATGTTGCGATCCACTTCAGGGCATTGCTATTACCAGCCAATGAAAATGGGAAGCTCCTGATTGCATATGCCTCATTTTGCAACATCATTCACACTAGGGCTTGATACTGGAATAAGTGTCCAATCGCGGCCTTGTAGCTTTCTTTGAATAACTTCATCATGGGCCATCCTAAGTAAAGGATTTGTTTAGTTTCTGGAATGGCCGTTAAAATAGGGGCCCTCATATAGTGTAAGTATTCAAGGACCCTCGCAATATGCAATTCGATGAACACTTGTTCCTTTGGTTGGTCATCCATTGCTTTCATTTTCTTCTTTTTAGCTTGATCAAATGCCTTTATGAATTTAGAGGGCATTCAATGGTGGAAATAGGCCCTTTTTGTAGGTAAAGATGGATTTCTTCTGCCTCTAGGCGATCAAGCGATTGTTGATTGCTCCAAGCAACATCCCTCCATTTGTGAACATAATTAGCCGTGTTCTCACCATAATGTTGATCCCAGTTGACAAGAGACTTCCTGATTCCTTCCTTTCTTTTAGAAAGGAAGCGTAGTAGGAATATATCTTTTAAGGGGACCCAATCTTTAACACCTTGAATTGCCTGAGTTTGGAACTAGTTCTTCTTCACCTCCAAGGAAAGTGAGCTTTGAAAATTTTGATGCATCTTTGCGAAGTCTGGACTTTCTCCACAGCACTCATCAGCATAGTGAAGGAGGTGTGTGACTGGTGAATCACCAACATTGAATATGGTGAAACCTTGGCGTTGGTCCTTTCTTTGGTGGTCACGCCTTCTGCGAGAGCGTTCTCGCTTCTTGTTTGGCTGGCTAGTGGAGGCTTCTCCTTCGCCAATGTGATAACAAGGCGCCATCGTCGGATATTCAAGTGTACTATCCCCATCAGAGCTTAGGACATCCCTAGTTTTCAAATCTGGCAAATTATCCCAAAATGTCATCCATACTTCGTCCGCAACTGATGAAAATGATGGCGATGGCCCCCAGGCATAGAGCTCTGGATAACCCTTAGCAAGGTAGGCTTTTCCTTCTTTTTCCCCACCATATTCTTGTAGAAGGGTTTAAGCCTCTTAGGCTAGAGGTAATCCCCAACAATGTACAGCTGGAACCATGACGGCCAGCGGTGTATCCTTTTAGGATATGAAAATAAGTCCTTCAAACGCTCTTCTATTTCTTTCTGCTTTACATGTTTGATTTGATGCTTTCGTCCCTTTTGTCTCACCGATGGGACTTCTAAGATGTCTTTTGGGCAGACAAGATCCCAACCTTCATCACCAGCGATGACTTTCTTCTGCACCTCTGGGCTACAAGCTTTCAAAAATCGATGCTCGGATTCCTGTTCTAGTACTGCTAAATCAAGAATTTCATTTACTGATATGTTGTTGGATGTTACCTGTGCATCCTTCTTCAATGTAATTATCCCACTCTTCATGCAATGGTTAATAATTCTCCTCACTGCCTTGCATTTAACCATTGGGTGATTAATACCCGATGGTAATGGCAATATAGGGGGTGGTTCACCTGATCTACCTCTGCTAGGAACGGGGGTTCTGGTAACCTTATATTGCCTGATTGAATGAGCCCTAATAGGATAGGTACCACTTCTTCATCAGAGTACTGGTATTTTGGCTCTAGTATCTCCCTTTTCTTTGATTGTCTATCATTACCACTAGTTTTCATCTCAGTGGTATTAACAAGAGGTGTTCTGCTTGTTTCTTTCGTATTCATTCTTTTTGGATCAGAAGGCAACATTTTCTTTTTGCCTATCATCCCAGACTTTGCTTTTCCAAGAGAGGGAAAAGAGGCATTCCTTTCGGCTTGCCTCATTGGCCAGCTCTCAAAAAGTGGCGATCTGCTCATTTACCAGGATCGTGAGATCAATCTTAATGCCATTGCGGCATAAGTGAACTCTTTGCTCCTCCATTAAGGTTGCCTTGCATTTGTTAGCTTCTTTCTGCCATCGAGAGATGAATTCCTCTACAGATTCAGCATCCCTTTGCCTCATTAGGGAGAGGTTAGCTAATGTCACATTTTTTTTAGTGATAAAGAACCTTGCCAGAAATAGATTTTGTATGTCATTCCAAGTCTTGACTGACCTTGCCAGAAGCGTTAAATACCACTGGAATGCTAGCCCCTTGAGTGATGAGCCAAATAATCTCAAGCAGAGATTGTGATAGATAACATAGTTTTCCATCTTGAGATTGAAGAGGGTGAGATGATGCTGGGGATTGTTTGTTCCATCAAATGTATGAAAGTCTACCATTTGGAAGCTTTGTGGTAAGGGCTCATTCTTGATCTCTAGCGGATACAGCCGATGATAAATGTTTGGCACTTGAGAAGGCAGGTTTATTTGTTGTTGGGCCATCCATTCATTCATCATCTCATTAAAGTGCGCCATGGGATCCGGGTTCATCTGATATGGTTGTGCGTGCACATTTGCGCCAAACGATTGTGGTGCAACGTTTGCGACAAATCACTATGCACCAACATTAATATTGGGCGGTCGCCGAGGTGAAGCGACTAGAGAGGCGAGGGGTGAGGCATCCAGTCCTAGGTGATCTCCTCTTAGCGGGTTAAAGACAAACGGTCCCAGTGGTGTAACCATTCCTATGGAGGGAAGTTTGAGAGGACGTGCAACATTGGATGGATGGCCAGGATTGGAGGTTTGGCCAGTATTCTGTTATGCATATGCCTCTCTTAACCACTGATTTTCAGTCTCAATCGTCGCATTATCTCTTTTATGGAAGTGGGAGCTGCACTTCCCTCAGCCATGTAAGACGTGACCGTCGGGATAAATTGATGTCTGTGCATCAATTGGCGGGGAACTTGATCTTCCCTTCCGGCATCTTCTGATAGAGAGTGAAATATTGGGGGAGGCACCATGGATCTAGCCATTGACCTTATGATGATTCCCTGACGAGGTGGGTTAGGCGATGCAGGTAACAAGTCCCTGTCAACCGAGGTGGCGCAGATACTAACATGCTGCACTTTTCTCTTCTTCTGGTCTCTTTTCCTTGGGCTACCAGAATCGGCTCTTCTTTCTCTCTTTTTTGCCTTTGATGCTTTCCTTGGCATCTGTAAGGTGCCTATTCTATCGATTTCCCTTCTTTGAGAATAGGAGAGACTGGCCAAAACAGAGAATATATTACTTTCCCAGTATTTATCTTGGGATGGAGATGGTCTTCTTATTATTGCAGTGTGCTTCTCGGATGGCAACTTCCATCCCTCCTTTTCTTGAATGGTCAACCTATGGGTTGACCTCTTCATAGACTTTCCTTTCTTTGTCATCCATCTTCCAGTTCCATTGGCAGGTTGAACATAACCCTTGGAAGCTTTGCTCTGTGCATTCCTTCCAAAGGGGCTAGTAGGTTTGGGATTGAAGGGAGCTTGTGTTTGCCTTCCCTTGATTGCATTAGCGAGGTCGATAGCCACAACCCTCTTCTGCTTTAGCAAAATAGAGACCCGAGTACTCCCAGCCTTTGGAGAGTTTGGCGTGGTATTGCGGACAAAGTCGTCTCCCATGATCCTAGGAGCATGAGGGGACAGTTTTTCACCTCTGCCTCCTACTCTTCTTGTGCTTCTTCTCAACCTCGTTGTTGGAATTTGAGTCAGTAGAAGTTACTTTTGGAGCTGTTAGGGCAGCTTCCAATGTTGCTGGAACTACTCTGCAAATTACCGACATTTCTTCGGGCGAGGGGAAAACCAGAGTCACATCCCTCTTGTAGATGGTAGGTGCCGGGTCGGTCGGCACCCTAATGAAGGAGTGAGGAACACTCCTATCAAAGTTGTGCAGGGTGTTGACAGCGAAACCGCCACCTAGTAGAAACCCAAAAGCAAGTGAGGTTGCCATTAGGATTGATCATGAGAGAATAAAGAAATGACCGAAGACCTGTAAAGAGCAACAAAAGAGCTTAGTCAGTTTCATGAAAGAATAAAGTCTCTAAGATGCATTAGTATTACTTTTTC
>JAYJMB010006565.1:0-10930 GCA_036873735.1 Pouteria campechiana | reverse complement strand
AAAACAGAGCTTCCCGGCGTTTCTTCGTGACTTTTGATGCTTTGCTTTCGCTTTCCTCGCTCAATTGGCAAGGAATGAATAATCTATAAACAGTCCTGCAGAAGCTAACGACTAAGATTTAGCTGATAATGAAAGGAAAGAGAAGCTGATAGAAGGGAAATGTTTATAATATAAAGAGGGTTTCGTTTATTAAACAGTTGTTTTCAACCGTTGAAAATGGCTCTTGAAGTAAGAATGATTAAAAGAAAAAAATACCCCAAAAAATATTGAAATAACTAACCCAAAGAATCAGATAAAAAATAGTGCAACCATCAAAAAGAAAGAAAAAGAAAAAGAAAAAGAAAAAGAAAAAGAAAATCCTCAGAAAATTCTGTAAAATTAAAAATAGCAATGAAAGCTATGAATGAATTTCGATACAATTTAAAAAAATTGACCAAATGAATTCTATTGATAGTGTAAACACATAAAATTCTACATGGAAAAAGTTATATATATATATATATATACATCTATTACAAAAAATGATATAGACAACTTTTAACAGTACAATTTTTTATATATTTATTTATTCAAAATATATATTCAATGTTCAGATTATATAAATAATGTAATATATTTCATATATAATTTCAAAATAATTTCAGTTGTTACAATAATTCAGGTGTGATGGGCTTCCACTTTTTTACTACTAATTTCTTAAGTTTCCAAACTCACGAGAAATTTCTATTGGGGTTTAATTTTTTAAAATAGCCTACTTTAGTTGCAATCTCATGTAATAAAAGATCATCTATCCAGTGTTGTTTATTGCATCATAAGTCTCTTAACTATCATGGCCTAGGTTGTCTTCTCTTCTACTTTTATTTTCTTATTTATTATTTTATCCACAGAAATATATATATATATATATATGTGTGTGTGTGTGTGTGTGTGTGCATGTATGTATGTTTTCTCCATCAACAAAATTTATTTAGTTTTAAACTAAATTTAATTATATTGAAATTTATTTGTGATTGCCATTGCTTTTTTATTTTATAGAATCTTCTTTGAGGATTTTATTTTTTCTCCTTTCTTTCTTTTTGATATTTCAATTATTTTTAACTAATTTTTTTAGTTATTTATTGTAACACCCTTAACTCTAACTAATACGAAGTATTATCTCCTTTGAATTCACCGAATTTTGCTAGCACTCAAAATTTGCACAATTTTAACCTTTTGGTCCAACTCTCCATCCAAAAAGGTATTTCATAATGACTTATCATAGTTTATACTCAAATTGCTATCCTGAGTTATATTAGTTTTTAAAACAATTGTCTCACCAACCAAGTTGTTTTGTGTGCAAATGAAATTTGACATTGACTAGAGTTTGAGAATGTTAGAATTGTTTCATATTTTTTAAGCTATTTTATTCTCTAAATTATTGTCTTAAAGCTAGGTTGGATATATGTTTTAAGTTATCTTTATTTTAGATTTAAAAACTACATGTGGAATACTCAAGATGCTACTATGTACTTTTAGTTTATATATTTGAGCATCGGATAGTATTCTTGTACTTGACATGCTTGAGAATGTCTTCTTGGGGGCACAATGGGCTATGGATTTCGAGAGGCTGTTCACTTTTCCACAACGAGTTTTATGGTTAAACGAATATCATCCTCGTCAGAATATTTATCACATTGATCATAATCACATTGGGTGGTGGGGTTATGGTGAGTAGATACATCCCATAGGTGAAGACATCTGGACGGAGCCAATAACTCCTGAGAATCGACTCTTTATGTCCCTCCAGATTATACTGAGCAAATTGTACCAATCAACGTATCTCTTTTAAGGTAGGAAATGACCAAAGCAGAAGCTGATACAGAGGCAGGGTTAGAACGGTACTTGGCAGATTGTACTCCAGTATGATTTCGTGATAAGGCTCCTCGGGCTTCAATTCCTCTGATAACAAACTTATCTCGAAAGAAAGGGATTCAATCTAGTAGTGATGTTGCGAAGTAGGACGAGAGGGCAAAGACTAGCCGAGGATCGTCCGAGCCTCCTCCTCTAAGAATGACCAAAGGTGTAATTTCGCACTTCGAAGTAGCTTCTCCGGTTCTAGCTCTTAAGAAGAATACAAAGGCAGTAGTGATTAAAGAGGCTCCTGATCTAGTCATCAAGAAGAGTAAGAAGATGGTAGCTAATGAAAAAGTTCCCGCTCTAGTTATCGA
Source organism: Pouteria campechiana (assembly GCA_036873735.1). NCBI lineage: Eukaryota > Viridiplantae > Streptophyta > Magnoliopsida > Ericales > Sapotaceae > Pouteria > Pouteria campechiana. The sequence continues at coordinate 8,723 of JAYJMB010006565.1, read as the reverse complement.
AAGGAGCAAGAAGGCGATAGCTAGTGGAGAAGTTCTTGCTTCGGCCACCAAAATGAGTAAGAAGGCAATAGTCGATGAAGAAGTTCTTGTTCTTGCTCCGGCCATCAAAAGGAGTAAGAAGGTGATAGCCAATGAAGAGGTTCCTATTCTTGCTCCGACTATCAAAAGGTGTCGGTGCATCTAGTGGGGAAGATATCGAAGTTGTTGCTGCTGAAGGGATTCTCATGGAGATGTATACCAATCAGTCGGAAGCTGTTGATGCATTAGTAGGAGACCAGAGAGAATTGTCGCTTGATCTCTTCATTTGTATGAGGTCATTCGTCAGCTTGGTGACAATCCTTCTCCTCTTTCTCCATTATCTCCACACCTTCTTCATTTAGTAAGACCTTCAATTGAAGAGGAGGTTACCTCCGCAAAGATCCCATTGGAGGGTGCTGCTTCTGTAGTTGTTCTTGAAGGAGACACGGACAAAGCTACTCCTAGTCTTGATGATGAACACGTTGCAGGTGAAGCCTTCCCTTCTGCTCCTAATGTGTTGTAGCAGATTGATGATAGTGTTTATGAATCACATAAGGAGATACTTAAAGTATCGATATTGCGTTTTCACGCTTTGCTTAGTGAGGATTTTTTTTAGATGTTGTCTTCTGCTCTTATCAAGGCAACAAAGGAGCAAAGCAAGGTTCAATAGGAGAACTTAGAAGATGAAGTCCAATCTTTTTATTCAGATTTTGCTAGATCATCGCAGAGAGCCTCTTCATTTGATGCAATCGCAAGTTTAAAAGATCGTTTTCTATTCTGTGCTGAAGGTATAGAAAGGTTGGGCGGTAACATCTCTTGTTTGTCAGCCATCTTCAAGCAACTTGAGTCTTTTCAGTAAATGTGGGAACAGACTAAATTAGATGTTATCCCGAGACTTCCTGCTGAAGTAATCACTGCCAAGGAAGTTGAACTTGAGGATCTACGGGCTAAGATTGACGAGAAATCGTCATTCACGAGTATAACTTCGAAGCATCTTTCATCTCTTCAAGCAGAGTTGACCTCTTTGAGAGAAGATGTTAAATCGAACAGAGATTGCCTTGAGGTCCTTCGGCGGGAGTTTCACCAGTTAAGATGTCATTTATCCTTTCAAGAATCTCTCGTTACTTCCAAGGAGAAAGATGAAGCTGAAGGTTTAGGGATCATCAAGCACTTGAAGGAAAAAGTGATTGCTTTCCAACAAGAAGTGACGGCGACTGAGGAGACTTTAAACGAGTTGAAGTCATCTCTAATTATGAGCCTGGAAGCTGCTCAAGCCTTGAAGACAGCGGAGGAGCAGTTCAGCCTTCTGAAGGAGTCTATTCTAATTGCTTTAACTCATTTGTAAACTCCTTCTATGTATGAGAATCTTACATGCTAATGAATGTGCGATTTTAGCATCTTTTTCTCACAACACTTGGTTTCTTGACATGTTTTCTTTTTCTTTTTTTTATTGGCAATTCCACTTTTGCATGTAGATTGAATTACTTAAAAAATATGTGTAGGGAATAAGGAAGGAGGAGCAAATTCCCCCAGCGTTTGCTCCCTTTTGGCTCTTATATAGCAATGATTTGACTTTTGAATGTAGATCAAATAGCTTTAAGAACATTTGCAAGGATTAGAAAGATTTGCTCCCTTCCAACTCATGCATCGTAATACTTTAGGAAACGCCTACTAATGGGTAATTCTCCTATACCATTACTATTTATAATTCGATATGAACCATTGGCATAAGCCTCTTGCACGACATAAGGGCCTTCCCACTTGGGTTCAAATTTGCCAATTAATTTACCACCTGCTATTAGTTCAGTCATTAGTTTGAGAACTAAATCACCCACGTGATAAGCTTCGTGTTTAACTGATCGGTTATATGCCTTGGCCATGTCGGCTTGGTATAACTCGATTCTTTATTTGGCTTGGAAGCACTTTTTGTCCAGAGCGTCGAGCTTCTTAAACTGTAACGTGGCTTGTTGGTCAGTTGTCAGCCCTGAATGTGTTGCAACTCTAAGCAATGACAACTGTAAGAATCGCATAGGTTGGAAGATGCTAGTAAGATGGAAGAGATTGAGCCACAGGTTGCACCGTGGTAGAATATATGGGCATCTTAGGTGGAGATGTGGTTCATGCTGGTTTGAGCATAATGGATGATGAACTAACTGATGAAAAGCTGATGATTGATTTGCAGATGATGGTGACACTAATTTAAATCTTCAAGAGCTAGCTTAATATTTACAGAATTCAAGCCAAAGTGGAGTTGGCTTGATGTTTGCAGAATTCAAGCCAAAGTAGAGTTGGCTTGATGTTTGTAAAATTCAAGTCAAGGTGGAGATTTGTTAAGTTTTCATATCTTGTCTTCTGCAAAGTTTAGTGGGCCTGGATATGTTAGATAAACCTAGGGAGTCCATGTAAGGGAGTTCACTAGGAAAACTATATACTAAGGTATAAGTTAGGGATTTAGTGGAGGATTTTAGGGTTAAGGTGAAGGAGTCATCATGTAAACCCTAGGGTTTTTTTTGAAAAGGAGTGAAAGAGGGGGTTATCAAAGTGTGTTGATTGGGGATATTTGTAAGGCATTCCATGAGATGTATGTGAGACATTTTGGGTGAATCTTTGTAAGTTGTTTTCATAGTGGATTGATTATCTCTCTTCTGTGGTTTTTCTCTTCTAGGTTGAAGAGTTTTTCATATAAATCTTATATTTTTGATTTGTGTTTAATTCTGCCTTTAATCTATGTACGTATGATCTTAAGTTCGTGATCATGATTCTTGAATTGGTATTAGAGCTTCCATAACAAAGAATGACTAAAATTAGGCTGATAATGAAAGAAAAGAGAGGCTGATAGAAGGGAAATGTTTATAATATCCAAAGTACAGTGTCATTTATTAAACGTTTGTTCAATTTGAGCCTGTTTTTCACCAACTTCACCCATTGGACCTGGCGAACAAATTTTACATTATTTTTCTTTAATTTATAAATGTATTATATTCTATTTCAAACTTTCTAGATGGATGTGTTGATTCAAATATTCGCCTCAGTTACGGAGCGACTGAGGTAAGCCGGGGGGTCACAGACAGTCTGCTTTCCCATAAATTACCCGGAAGGTTTTTGGCGAGACAGCATGAAACCTCCAAGCCACATTCAACTCCATATCAATATGCATGTGTTCTGCAAGATCACCATTTCACCGCTTCAGGCAAACCACAAGCAACAAGTTATGTAGCATGCTCGGCAACCAATAAGGGTACAAAGAGTTGATATTTCGTCAATGTATTATATATACATTTCATCTTAATCAAGAATTTTTCCCCCTGGAAATACAAATAAGAATCACCATGTGATCTGACATGAATGAATATTACAATCATTGCGGGTGTATTGAACTTCTATTAATGAAATAAACCACCTCCTCATATTTTCTCTCTCTTTGCCTTCTTTTGCCCTTTTTTTCCAAAATCCTGACTTCCACAAAATTAGCAGCTTCACATGGAACACTAGCAATATTTACAAAAGAATTTCATGAATTCCACAGCACTGATTCATCGGTCACCAATAGTCCATACAGGAGCATAATCCTTCCTTGAAGTGGTGGAAGCGATTTCGATCCCGCAAGACAATCTCCCTCTGATAGATATGAGACACAAGTTTCATGGTGGAGTGGCAATCAGCACAGACACGCAGGTTCTTCACAATGCGTATGGTGTCCTTTGGGCAGGTGTCTATCAGGCCTAGAGCCAGGGCCAACTTCTCACTGTGATATCTAAGTGCAACTTCCTTTTCCTCCTCCCCAACATCAAACAGCACTTCTGATGTGTCTAATACATGATCAGACAGCTTTAGCTGCCCAATCACTTCTTGCAACTTAGGGTATATCTCTCCAGCTCTTGGGTGGTAAACATCTCCAACCACAAATTCATACACGCTACCCTTTGACTCAATCATACTGCATCCAGGTACCCTCTTTATTCTTTTAGACCTCATCTCTTGCCTTACACTTCTTGCTTTGCTCCACTCTCCTGCCGCAGCATAAACATTAGACAGTAGCACATGAGCTGCACTATGTTTGGGATCCAATTCCATGACTTTCCTGGCTGCCCGTTCGGCCACTGCAACATCTCCATGCTTGCGGCAGGCCCCAAGCAATGCACCCCATATCTCTATGTTTGGGGTCATAGGCATGGTCTCCACCAGAGCCTCAGCTTCATCCACATGTCCTGCTCGGCCCAGCAGATCCATCATACACCCGTAGTGTTTGACATCAGGCTCAACACCATACGAAGTTGTCATACTCTGGAAATATTTTCGACCTTCATCCAATAAACCTGAATGGGCACAGGCACCTAAAACACTAACAAAGGTGATTCTGTCTGGCATCACACCACTGTCCAGCATCTCTAAGAAGTAGCTCACAGCCGCCTTCCCATGGCCGTTTATGCCAAGGCCACCGATAATTGAGTTCCACGCCATGAGGTCTTTAGCTGTGATCTTGTGGAATACCTCAAGTGCATCCTTAATACTACCGCATTTTGAATACATGTCAATCAGGACACAGGAAAGTTCAATCTCTGGCCCTGCCGATGATAACAATTTCGTTTGGATATAGGCGTGCAGCCATTTGCCTTGTTCAAGAGCTCCTACATCGGCACAGGCTGAAATGACGCTGACCAGCAACACCTTGTCCGGCTTTATGTCTTCAGCAACCTTCTGCATCTCGTTGAAGAGCTTCAGTGCCTCCAGGCAATGGCCATTGTGCACATATCCTGATATCAGTGAACTCCAACAAACGACATCCTTGTCATTCACGCTATCAAACACCCTGCGGGCAGCCTCCACCTCCCCAGTTTCCATGTAGAGTGAGATCAGACAAGTGAGAGAGATGGGTGAGTTGCCGTGGCCAAATTCAGCAGGAAGCTGGCGGAGAAACGACTTGGCCAGCTCAGGGCATCCTGACCGGGCATACCCTGATATCATTATGCTCCATGAAAAAGGTGTCTTCTTGTCGTGAGGCATCAAGGAGAAAAGGCGTCCTGCTTCCTCGAGCTGCCCATCCCTCAAATACCCACCAATCAAAGAATTCCAAGAAACGGAATCCCGTTGAGGATTTTGATCGAACATCCGGCGCGCAGCTACCACCACACCGCTCTGGGCATACATATGGATCAGCGCATTCTGCACGACGGGATCAATAGCAATCCCTGACTTAACGATGTGGGAATGCAGCTGCTCCCCTTCTGAGAGCGCCTGCAGGCGTGCACATGCCTTGAGAGCAAAGGGGAAGGTGAACTTGTCGGGAGGGATAAGACCTTGAGTCAGCATTTCGTCGAACAGGTGTAGGGCGGCCACGGGACGGGCGCTGCGGGCATGGCCACGGATCATGGTATTCCATAGGAAGGAGTCGATGCAATTGAGGTGGAGGAGATGATTGAAAAGGAGGATTGCGTAGTCGAGGCTGCCAGCGGCATCGGAGACGGCGCAGAAGGAGAGCAGCTGGCTGTTGACGGAGAGGTCTTCTGCGAGGCCGAGCTTGATGGCGTGGGCATGCAGCTGCGGCAGCTCCGACATGCTGCGTGCCGTCCAGCTGCGCCCGCGCTTGCAGCTCTTTGCATGGGTTTCGATTTTCGTGGGCGCAGAAGGTGGGCCGGGTTGATCGACGGTGCAGATGATGCATTTTGGAAAAGACGGTGATGTCATGGAAGCTGTTCATTAGTCGAGGCTGGGCACCAAAAATCTCCGATGAATAGGCTATTCAGGCAGCCTGCAACAAGGATTTTATGTGCATTCTTGGCATTTTGCTAAGAGTACCTGTCCTGGTTTTTTTTGTTTTTTTTTTTTTTAATTTCCCCCGATGTTTTGAGTCACCGGGGGTGCAGATCGTGTCCTAACCACGTGGGTAAAAACTTTTTAACTCAATCAGACCAACCCTTACCCATGCTTCTACAATTTGGGTTGAATTTCGGTTGGTTTTGGGTACATAATTTAATTTTATTTATATTTATATAAGATCTTGATATATTTAAAATACTAATTAATAATAGTAAATTTGCTTATAAAGAATAAATTTTGACATATTAATCTTAAATATATATATATATATGGATTAATATATTAAAGAAATGCTTAAGATCATATGGCTTTCACATAAAAAAAATATAAATTGTATTAAGTTTTAAAATTATACTCCTATTCAAAATAATCAGAGATATGTGTGTAATTTTATTCTAAATAATTGATAACAGGTCAAATATTAAATAGGTTGGGTCATGTTATATTAACTCAATCCTAGCTTTTTTGACCCAACTTGACCCCAGAGTCAAAAATGGTATCCAATCCCATCTTAAAGTCATGTCTAGACAGTTTAGGTTCACATTGACTCCTTGTCCGAACCTGCACCCCTAGTTTGACTATATAAATGATGGGGTATGAAACTTGATGAATTTTAAAATTTTTAAATCAAAGAATTTATTGTGAAACCTAAAGAGTTTTCTCTTATTGAAAGTGCGTTGCTTGAGTATTTAAAAGTTATTTGGAAATAAAATGGAATAACCTACATAATTTGTATTTATAGTTTAAATTCAAAGTCTATATGAATGTATACTTTTATGAAAAGCTCCTCATGCCAGGTTCGCCGCAAGTCTACTAGTAGCAGGCATGAACAGTTTCTTCTAGTGAATAAAATATGTAAACTTAAATATTTAATTCAGCATTTTATGGTAGAAGTTAAACTAATTAAAATAAACATTATTATTAAATATTTGAATATTTAATTGGATTAGCTGATTTAATTTGTTACTTATAATAATTTAATTACATTTTTAAATTATATAAATTTTTACATTGTGTGATGACCAAATAGTTGAGAAATTAAATCCAACCAGGTCTAATGTATATGTTATGGGGTAAAAATTGCAAATTATAAAAGTAAAAAGAAGTAAATACAAATAACCCTAACAATAACATTGCAATGTGCCAAAGTGGCAAAATTAACAGGAAACTAAAAACACCAACAAAAATGAAAAAAAAAAAAAAGAACAAGAAGGAGCAGATCCAACAATCAAACATGGTCATAGGATAAATAAATAGAGCATATCATAAATTCGACAATCAGATATTATTACAAGACAACTAAATATAGCGGATCATGTTTTTGACAACCTAACATGTCAAGGGATAAGCAATAGAGCAGACTATAGATTTGAAAATTAAACACGATCATGGGACATGTGAATGAAGCTGATTAGAGATTCGGTAATCAAATATTATTATAAGTAAATAGAGCGGATCATAGAATTGGCAATCAAATATAAACACAAGATAAGTAAATAATGTGAATCATGATTTGATAATCAGACATTGTCACAAGATTGCCTAAGTTTTCACAATGCCAAGCGGGGATCGTCACATAAACATGTTAGTCCAACACGACTTAGCAATTTGACAACATCGCAAGCAACTAAAATTAAAAATAAAAAAAAGGAGGAAGAAGAAAAAGCATATCCAGCTAATTATTGCAACGTTGCAAATTGGAAACATCACAAGCAGATAGAAAAAAGAGAAGCAACTTCGGCTAAATATTGCAACGTCGCGCGGTCCACGGAATGTAGATAAGACCCACACACGCACCCTGATGTATAGGAGAGCATTCCGACAAAATAGCAGGTCGAACCAGGCCGGCAAATGGCCGACTCGGCGTCCGGTTCGCCGTCCAACGGTTCGACCACCTAATTCAACCACATGAACTGCTTTTTAATTTTTTTAAAAAATTTAAAAATAAAATACTATGATTTTGAAAAATCTAAACTTAAGTATTAATATCTTTTGTTATAATATTTTATTACTTTAATGCACTATTTTATTTTATTAAAAATATTAAAAGTAAAAAAATTGATGAGTGAAGAAAACCGGTCAACTGAACCGTGAAAGCATTTGCCTAAAATTAATGATAAATTTAAATTTTAAAAATTTTAACTTTTTTTTAATTTATTTGTCAAATAGATATTTGGCATTTTTTAATTTCAGTTTATCCAAATATTTCAGTTAAATTGTCTTCAACAGTACATTATTTCGGCACTTCAGCCACAACTACGTAAAATCCAGTCCAGCAATTTCTGTTCGCCGGACTTGAGCCCCTTATCGACCGTCTGCCACCAAGCCCTAGGCGCTAGCCAAACCAAACACGCCCTTCATTTCGTGGCGCGTGGAGAAGAACGGTTTACGTGTTTAATTCCTTGTGGCCGCAATCGCCACCGCTTTTCTCATACCATGGTTTAGACGAGCAACGGCGAAGCCCACCTTCCTCTCTGCCTTCTGAATCGTCAATCTGACGACTTTCTCATGTTCTCTCCCTCCCACAACCTATAGCGGTTAGCGCTCTTCCTCGCTTTTCTCTATTCCTTTCCTTCTTTTTTGCTGCTGCTGGTGATTCTTTGATTACTAAGCTCAATGGCGGCTAGGAAGATGAACATGATTAGCGAATAACGATTGTCTGATACTGATTACCGTGGTGTTGTTGCGGATGATGAATGGCGCTGATGGTCCGCCGTCTTGTGAAATGATGGCTGGTCGATTTGGATAAATGCCCGACGTTATTGTATATTGACTGACTATACGAAAAACCAATGGTGTTTTGAAAAAATCAAGCAGGCTAGTACTCCATATATTACCCACGACTTCGTGTAATTTGGTCCATCTGATGTTTAAGAAATATATATATA
>JAYJMB010006564.1:0-53846 GCA_036873735.1 Pouteria campechiana | reverse complement strand
GGTTGGCATCAACCTAACACAAATTAATGTAGCCACTATCTTAATATATATATATATATATATATATATATATATATATATAAAAACCCTAACCCTAATATCTTTTCCTCCTCTCCTCTCCTTCCCACGCTTACATTGCCCCCCTGATAGCTGAAGAAAACTCATTCCCCTCCCTTGCTTGTCATCCGCCATTCGTCGTTTGCCATTAACTGCCACTGCTCCCCTATCCCTACCAGCCACTAGAGAGCCATCCGAGAAACCCATTTGGCTTTCCATCCGTCAAAACCCAACTACCTCCTGTATCTCCCTCCATTTTGATGAAGCCTAAGCTCATTCCTCCCTCCAGTCGGCATGTCCTCCAACATAAATGCATTCCCCTCCCCTGCTAGACTATTCATCAATCCCCCTACCCAAGCTTAGAGTCATTCGCCCATCATTCACTACCACTGCTCCCCCATCCCTTTCGGCCACCTCTGGGCAAAAGTCATTTGAGAAACCCATTTGGCTTTCCATCTAGCAAAACCCAATTGCCTCCTCCATCTTCCTCCATTCCGGAGAAGTCCAAGCTTGTTCCTCTCGGCAGTCAGCCTCTCCTTCCCGTCCGACGAGTTATGAACGACAAAACCTAATTTCCAACAACATAACCCCAGCCCTTCCCAACCCATCTCCTTACCAACCGTTGCTGCTACTGCTGCTAGCCTGCTACTCTCATCCCCTGCAGCTATCAACGGCCAAATCCCACCGTTATTGTTGTCGACAAATTGAAACTGCCCAAAGCCATTTCATTTTCAGGTATTTGGTTAATTTTTTATTTTTTTATTTTTATTTAACAATAATGTAGTTAGTGGAGATATGGTTAATGTTAGAGATTTATGGTGAATGCTATTGATGCTTCTATCGCTACTATTTAGGGGGTGTTGTAATTGAAATTTTGAATGCTAGGAGTTGTGGTAAATTGTGTTGGATGTCAATAGTTTGTGCACATAGTTTTTAAATGTATTTGTTATTTATTTATTTATGCTAAATTGTTATGTTAAAATTTTGAATTATGGTTTACTCAAAATATGAAAGAAGAAATGCATGAAGTAAATGCAACCAAAATTCCAACCCTGGAGTTAAATACAATTGATCTCACAGTAGATGAGTAATATAGATGAAAAGATGTACATGAATAGATGTTCATGTAATCCTCACAAAAAGCTGAAAGGACAATAATTATTGTCATTCTCATAAGCACAAGCTAATGGTGACACTGCTTTTATTTCTAATTGGAAATTCAATCAAGAAAAATGTAGGAAAGCATTGGCATGGATGAGTATTATAGATGAATTACCATTTAAATTTGTTGAAAAAGAAGGATTTAAGTAATTTTGTGAGGAAGTGCAACCACAATTGAAGCATATATCAAGAACCATAAATATAAAAGATTGTCTTCAGATATACAAAATAGAGCAGAAAAAGTTAGAAGATGTTTTGAAAAATAAGAATCAACATGTGTATCTGACTATAGATATATGGACCTCAATTCAGAATGTTGGGTATTTATGTCTCATTACACATTATATAGAGATAAATTGGAAGTTGCAAAAGAGAATTATTAATTTCTATCTTATTCCTTCACCACACATAGGCGATAATATTTCCAATATGATTGATTAATGTTTAACAAAGTGGAAGATCAGTTAGATTTGTACCATTGTAGTGGATAATGCTAGTGATAATGATGTGGTTGTGAGAAATTTGATTAATAAATTGATGAGAAAGAATTCCTTATTAGTACATAGAGAGCATTTTCATATTAGATGTGCTATGCATATAGTGAATTTAATTATCAGAGATGGTATAAATAAAATGAAAGAGTCCATTGCTTGCATTCATAATAGTGTTAAGAATGTAGGAAGTTCTCTGCAACACAACAAAAGTTTGAAGAATGTTGTGAGAGTGTAAAAATTCCTATCAGTAACTCCTTATGTTTGGATGTGTCAACTCGATGGAATTCTACTTTTCTTGATGTTGCAAAGTGCCTTGAAATATGATAAGGCTTTTGAAAATTTGGAAGAGGTAAATCCTCACTTCCAGCTTGAAGATCTTCCAAGACATGATGATTGAAAAAATGCCAAAGTTTTGTGCAAGTTTTTGAAAAGTTTTTATGATGTGACTAATGTTTTATCTGGTTCTTCTTATGTTGGTGTAAATCAATACTTCCATGAGGTTGATAAAATTTAGTCACTTTTATATGATACCATGGATGATAGAGATCTTTGCCTTCATGACATGTGTATTAGAATGAAAGCAAAGTTTGACAAGTATTGAAGTTCACTTGAAAAAATGAATCTTTTGTTAGTGATTGCTCTTGTGTTGGATCCACATTATAAATTAGCATACATGGAATTTTGTTATTCAAGATATTTCAAGCCAATGAAAGTAAGAGATGCTTTGGTGAAACTTTTTAGAACATATCAAGTATAGCGACGGTCTTCTTCTACTGTGTTTACTATGGGATCAACAACAAAAGAAGGCAATAAATATACAAGTAAGCAAAACACCACCTCACTTGAGAGAAAGGAAAATTAAGCAATGAAAGCATGATAAGCAAACTGTAGATTTGAGAACCGAAGTGGATTGGTATTTGGATGAAGGGTTAGAGGAAGATGAAGGAAACTTTGATGTTTTAGCATGAAGGGCTACCATTGCTTCTAATTATCGAGTATTATCTTCTGTGGCAAGAGATGTACTAGCTATCCCTATTTCTACTATTGCTTCAAAATCAGTATTTAGTACTAGAGGACGTGTTCTTGATCAGTATCAGAGTTCACTGACTCTAAATTTTGTTGAGTGCTTGATTTATTCTCAAGATTGGCTAAGGTCAATGCCAAAACAAATTAAATAAGAGGACCATCTAGCAAAAATTTGAAAGCTGAAGTAGGTAATATGTATGTTACTTTATTTAACTTCTAAAAGATTTCTTTCTTATTTATGATAAATCATTGCTTATGTGATTACTTTTCAAAAAGTCAAATAGATGTTGGATCTCGCACTACAACCAGTACTCAGTCTCAACTCTAGGTTTATTGTAATCCATTGGCTTAATTTTTGTACTAAAGGTAATTATTTTCTATTACAAAAGGTGCTACTTATATATATATATCATTCTATCTTTAAATATTTTATATGTTAAACTAATGAATTTAATTATTTTTTTGAAAACAAATGATCTTTGCTTGAAGAAGGACTATGCAATGATGGATGATTCACGAGGAATGTTCGGATGACTTGTTTCTAAGGCCTTGAACTTAATGAAATGTTATTTAGACTTGTATTTTGTTTAGATACTTGATTAACTTACTATCTTATTTTGATTTGGAACTTTAGTTTGACATTGAATATGTAAATTTTAAATATGTGATGGATCATTTTATTTGAATGTTAAAATTGTCCTAGTATAGTGAATGATGGTAATTGGTGTAACTATGTTTGTCTTATTTATTTTTCAATGATTAATTGAAATGTTTGTTGACATTTTTAATAAATTTTTGTATTCAAAGATTACTCAAATTTATAATGCCAAGTAATTAGCTAAAGCAACTAGGGATAAAACTGCTATTTATCTTGCATGTAGTGTAGATCCATCCAAGGTCTAGGTAGTCCATTGTATTTTCTCGATTGAGATGTTCCTTTTGTTTATGCCATTGGTTATAATAGTTATTCAATTTTTCTATGTGATTTTCTAATGTATGTTTCAAGGTGCCAGGATGGATGGTCAATTTTCTTGTATGATTTATTGATGGATGTTTCAAGATGCTGGGAATGTTTTTTCTTTGATCACCATAAGAAATATCCATTCCTGGCCAATTTTCTTGTATGACTTGCTGATGTATGTTTCAAGGTACCATGACATTAATATCTCTTAAATTTTAAAAAAGCCAGTCTTAATGTTTTTTTAAAAGGTGAAATATGTTTGCCTACATCTTATGCAAAATATTTGCTACTATTTTGTAATAGTTTCATGCCGGTGAACCATAACTTTCTCATCAATTCTTTTCCATTGAACCAGGGATAGGTGTTATTCTTTGCATAAATAAGGCATTAGCTCAATATGGGGTAACCAGTGAAGATGTGGATTATGTGAATGCACATGCGACATCAACCCTTGCTGGTCGTGTGAAAGAGTACCAAGCCCTTGCTCATTGTTTTGGCGAGAATCCTAAGGTAAATGTCATTTGCCTTTGGAAGTTATTTTACTATTCTTTTGTGTTCATCCTACTTCCCAATCCATGTGCTTTGGCTGAAATTTATGGTGGATGTAAATGTTTTTCAGTTGAGGGTCAACTCTACAAAGTCCATAATTAGCCATCTATTAGGAGGAGTTGGTGGTGTTAAAGCTATTGCAATTATACAGGTAGTTGTTTCTAGCTTTCCTAAATGAAGTTTTGAGTTATACAGGGTTCTAGCTCTCAGGATTCTAGAATTCATGCACACCTAAATGTCGACCAAGAGGCAAGCCATCAGTTTGTGTGATTACCATGTTCTGAGAATCAAATCATTGATTTATGAAGTGTACTGGTTGCATGCCTTTACTTCGGATCATTAGCCAAAAATTTTGACTCCTAAGCCCCCCTATTGCGTTAATCATAATTTGTAGCCCCAGCTACATAATTGGCCTGCCTAATGGATAATTAGGATTATGTAAAGCCATATTTTCTTGCATGGTAACACAAGTGGGCTGGAATTTAGATGTGCTGAATTAGTAAACTCCACAACATTAATCAGAGGACTCCTCAAGATGTTGAAGTTTAAAAGTTTACTCTGATCTTTGTTATGCCAATAATAGCATGTAATACACTATAACACCATGAATAAGGTGGTTGTCTTTGGTTTTTCTCTTTTTAACCCAATTGTTTCTATGGACAAATTCTCTTGATCTGTTTGATGTGTTGGCCTAAAATTTGACACATTAATTTCACATTATGCACTATGCAACATCTATGGATATGATTTCAAATATCTGGTGGTTATCTTGAAATCCTTGTCCATTGTGGTTTCATGAAATAACATCGAATTATACATTTAATCTTAAATAAGTATTTTTTTCCATGTAGGCAATCCAAACAGGTTGGATTCATCCAAATATCAATCATGAAGAGCTAGAGAAAAGTGTGGTGTGTTATTTCTTTTGCTCCCTCGGTGTCTTTTTGTAGATCCATCACTTGTTTCCTATTAGTATGTTTTTTGCATTTTCTAGAACTGGGAGATTGGTCCATTATTAAGGTGGTAGCAACATAATGTCGATCATAATACATAAGTAACCATGACCTATCCCACCTGACTTTTGTACCAGCCTGCCTTCTGGGAATCTTGATGAAGGTCATGTATCTCCATGCTGATTAATGTTGGCAAAATGCAATTGTTGCTTTTCATATCCTCTCCCTACAATGCAAACTTCTATAATTCTATAAAGTGGAAAACATGGATGTAGGACATGAACCTTCTGGTAGCCTCTCCCTAACTGATTGAACATATAATCTTAAAAATATTTTCTAATGTTTTTATTTTGTTCTTTTATCATTTGTAATGGATTCTGTACATCATTGAAAATGTTTAATTTGGATGTATTCTTCAATACAATTCAAGATAATTGATTCAATTTGCAATTTTATTGCTTTCAAAATGCAATTGGCAGTTGAAAACCATTACAAGTACTGAAAATGTCATTTTTTACTTCTTTACATAACCTGAATTCAATTCAAACCAAACACGCCCTATTGGGTTAGGGTTAGGGTTGAGGTTATAGACCTTGGGTTAGGATAGGGTTGACTTCAACTCGATTCTAACTAGCCCGAGTTGCACCCCTACGTGTGTCTAGGTACTGAAATTAAATTAACATCAAAACAAACCAAATTAAGAAGTGTACCTTTCTTAGCACACCATGTATGATAACTGGTGCATTGCTTCTTCTTATGCCCTTTAGCTCCATAGCAAAAATAACCATTGTCTTTCGGTTCATCTGATTTCTTTTGTTATTTCTTTTGAGTTGTCGTATATGCAACTTCTTTATCCTTCTTCATGTTCTTTCCCTTGTCTTTGTCCTTAAAGGTTGAGGCTAGGTGACTACTGTCTGCCTTATGTTGCTTTAACCTTTTCTTTCGGTTCATCCGATTTCTTTTGTTATTTCTTTTGAGTTGTCATATGTACAACTTCTTTATCCTTCTTCATTTTCTTTCCCTTGTCTTTGTCCTTAAAGGTTGAGGCTAGGTGACCACTTTCTGCCTAATCTTGCTTTAAACTTTTCTCTTCCTTAATAGATTATGATATGATCTCATTCAGAGATCAAGTATTTTTCTGATAGTTATAGCTCACCTTGAACTGGTTAAATTATACCGGAAGAGATATGAGAACCAGATGCATGAACAATTCCTCATAGACTTAAAGCTTAAGTGCTTTTAGCTTAAAAGCAAGATGAGTTATCTCTATGATGTACTCTCTGATGTTACCTTTACCTTTATATCTCATTAAAATAAGACTTGTTAAGAGCGTACCTATCCCAACCTTTTAGTTCTTAACAATTATCTTCTCAATATCTGCAAGAAACTCCTTAACTATAATAATCTTATCAAATGTTGTGACCCTAAATATTTTTGCAATGTCTTTCTTCATGATCATCAAGCACATGCGATTTGATTTTCCCACCTATCCATCTCCCTCTTCTCATCAGAGGTACTCATATCTATAAGAGGTAGAGGAGAATTAACCTTTAAAGTAATGTCGAGATCCATGACTCCAAGTGCTATTAAGGGATTCTCTTGCCATGACTTAAAGTTTGATCTATTTAGCATAGGAATTGAATTGATGTTGGCAGTAATATTGGCAGGAGTCATAGCTAAATAGAGAATGATAAACAAATAAAACAAGCTCGCATAAGTCCAAAATAATAATAATAATTTTAAATAAAGGTAAACACCATCTTAAGATACCAGTTACTCAATTAATATTTTATCTTTGTACAAAATATTAACTTGTAAGTGATATCTTCGTGCAGTAATCAAACATTGACAATAAAAACATGTTAAAAAATAAATCTTCTTTTGAGCTAATTTGTTATTCACATGTAGAATCAAATAATCATTACGCATTTATTAATACATGTGCACATGCAATTATATTAAATATTAGCCTTCCTTTGATCTAATCAATATTCACATAAGTTACAAATGCACAACCTTTTATATTTTAAAACAAATCAATCTTCATAAGAGAAATCACTTTGATGACATGTTGTTTTAATTAATTCATTTCAAAATATATACATAACCATACCAATATTCAAATTTAAAATTACACATAAAATGTTCCTTTAAAAATTAATGTCCAATAAATTACTTTTCATCTCCATTGAGTTCTACATACAAAAAACTTAAGAATTACATGAGAATAAGGAATCAAAATATCTCATGACGGATCTAATGAACCAAATCAAGCATTTAAGAGACAAAATCTAGGCCTTTCAAATTCGTCTAAATAAAATCTAAAGATATAGCCATGGTTTAAAAATTTTGATCCATCAATCGAATCCAAAATACCAATAAATATAAAAATTGACTATAAGATCATCCAAAGAACTTCTATGGATCCCAAAATATCAATTTTAATTATGATCATCCATTAAAATATATATTTCTGAAAAGGCAAAAGCCTTTCTTCTTCATAATCAACTAGAACTAGGAAACCCATCTTGCTACCCATGCCCCATCTAGCCACCACCCACCGTCATGGTTGTCGTCACCTGCCTCCGACACAAGCTGGCACCAGCACTGCCAATCATTGTTGGCCACTGTCATCACTCACCTCTAGTACGCATCACCGCCAGTGATGCGCACCCTCTACCATTGTCACTAGGCTGGGCATGTAGGTAGCGTGCATCCAATCTAGTCGGTGGCTACCACTACCACTTTTCCCCTTTGTTTGCAATTAGAGGAAAAATCATCTTGCATTGTTCACGAGTCTGTGAATAATAAAGCGTTGGTAGCAACATCTGTCTAATCTGGTCTAGTTGGCTGGCCAAGGCCGTACAACCTGGTTTATCCTGATTAGAAACCTAATTTTTATCCTTGCCATCTGAATCTGGCCATTCATCAACTGCAACCCCAATCAGCCCATTTGGCCATGGCCAGTTCCACTATGGTTGGGTAGCAATAGGATACTTTGGAATTTTAGGAGTAAAATCTAAAATTTAGAGATCGAGATTTGGGATTTTAAATCTGAGATATGGAATTCAATCTCTCTGATCTCAGTGATTCAACATGAAGAGGCTCTGATATCAATTGTTAGAATAATCTCTTTTGTAAAAATCATCATATAAATCATAGAAATATTCATGTTGCATCATTAAGAATTAACAAATAAATAAGTGGAAGCGTACCTGAATATATAATCACTAGTTGCTGTTTAGAGCCATGTGATTGGCCTTCTATATCAACACATTTTTTCTAAGAGAACCCTTTAGCTTTTGTCTCAGTTTTCTTTCTCTGATGATGGAATGCTAGAAAGAATGGAAGTCATGTGTGACTTAGGGATCATAACCACTATATATAGGTAACTTATGTATTATCTTTTGATATTTCTATTTTAGTTCATTATAAAACTAGAAATTACTTTAAAGTTTTTACATATTAAAGGCCCAGACCTTATCAGATATATTAAAGCTCAAATTATCCAAACTTTAGCAAATCACTTTGAATGGGCTTAACCTTATACAATAGTCCACAACATATAATTATTCACATATAAGCCCAATATTAGATTTATGATACAACAGACCACACTATGACCAATGGGAGGAGTGATAGATGAGCGATCAAGCCACCAATGAGACAAGTGATTGTCACCCAAATGCTAGCATAACAACTATAATCCAAACTATATTAGGCAGCCCAACAACAAGAGTAGAAAACACCAAAGCAAGAAAGGATAACACTCGATGATTGTACATCATAGAAGGTGATGCTGAGCGGAGAAAGAGAGGATCCCCCGTGATGGAACTACCTGACAAAGAAAACCCATTTAAACTTACCTATGGGACTAAAGTAGTAGTACCGGCAGATAGAATATTCATATTACATAGAACAAGTAAGGTCGACCTTAAGCACAATGAAACAATTATGTGTTCAATGGAATGGAATGGACCTATTCCATGAGATTTCTAATTCCCAAGGATGGATGTAACATTTACTTATGATATTTATATTTTCAATTATGATCTTTTATCCATTTTAAATTTATTCACTTTATAGCTAACACTGCCTCTGCATGGCTAATATCAATTTTCCATCTAAGCAAATGCATCCCACCAAACAGCCCTAAGAGTTGAAAGGAATATGGTTATGATGAGGCGAGAAGTGTATATATGGCGGACCTACACCCTTTCTAAATGGCTCTGACAAAGGAGCTTAGTGATTAGCATTGTTCCTGGGTCATCACCAATAAAATTAAACCGTTCACATAATGGGTCTCATTATATAGATATGGACAATAGAATAATGTTATCATCAAAATACATCCAATTCTCGTTGCAGCTGCATTAGCTATCCACAGGCTTTTTCAGAACTTTCAGGTTCGATAGAATTAATGCATGCATCCAACATGGGCATTTCCTATTGCCTGTATGTGGACCGCAGAGAGAGAGAGAGAGAGAGAGAGAGAGAGAGAGAGAGAGAGAGAGAGAGAGAGAGAGAGAGAGAGAGAGAGAGAGACTTTAGTAAAGCCATGCGAGAGATCTAGGGCATCTCAAAAACAGATTTTCTAATTTTAGAAAAGATCCCAACTAGGAAGACCTCTTTGATCCAAATTTCACCAATCCCAGCACAGTAGCATTATAAAATCGTCCAAAGGCCAATAATTAAGTATATTTCCGAATTCCAACTCAAATATTCATCATCATTCCTTTGTTTGAGTACATGAAGTTTGTCACATATATAAACTGTAAGTCCTGCCACCCAAGAAACATTAAAAAGTTAAAAGGAAATAAAAAAAAAAAGCAAACAAAAAGATGATCGGGCCTACTCTAACTTGGCAGCACGTGCTAGCCACTGGAATGTGGAGGGAGTTCCAAGAGCACGCTTGGGTTTGCATCTAGGGAACAAAACTAACAGACCCTGGTGCACAACCCCTCAGGGAATGTCTCATGCCTCGGTTATCTAACATCCCATATTAGAAAATTGAGGAAGATCACAAACCAAGTAACAACAATAACAAGTTCTAATCTTTTACTTTAAGACCGTTTTATCTTAATCATAGATGCAATAATTATTAAACCTTTTTGTGCAGCAAAAGCTCTTGTTCTTTTTCTTTTTTCTCACTCTCCATTTCTTTCATTGATTGGTCCTATGATGAGGATGATAAGCCAGGCATTTGGGACATCTAAACCCGATAGACCTGACATTTACACCCTTTTTTTCTTGTGAGTGCACCAAATTTGTCTGCGTTTAGTGCTAGCTGGAGTCGATACAAAAAAGAATTCAAGTACCAATGCAGAAGAAGAATGCATCCATGAGAAGCACAGGTATATAACCATCATGTACAGATTTTATAATGGTTCACCAAAGGAAGCGATGATAAAAAAAAAATGATATGCTCTTTCATGGTAAATCTTGTATTACGCTCGGCAGTAACATTAGTGATGATCAAAACTATGACAACGGCGACGGTGGTCTTGGACTGGGACATTTGGATGTATGAGAAGATGGTTACATGGAAGTTTCATCTTCAATCTCAAACTGGAAAGAAAAAGCGAAAAAAGAAACAGGAAAAAAAGTGAAAAATAGTTTCACTACAGCTAAAAATCTAAACCTTTGGAAAATTGGCTTTTGGTGGACAAGGGTCTTGGTTATGGTAGTAAGCTGTGCATGAGAAAAGGATAAGTGTTAAAGTGCAATGTAGCGGTAGTAGTGCAATTCATGGAATGAAACTGTTGGCTCATCTTTTCTAAGGCATGTACTTGTGACTTGAGGAATTTGAGATAGTTTGCAGCTTCATCAAGCATAGAAGCAGTGTCCATCTTGCTCCCACCCGGCACCAGTTTTTGCAGCACCCTTATCCTTTCGCTTATCCTTTCTCTCCTTTGCCTTGCAGCCACCGTCTGTGGGTCACTTGACATTCTCACGTTCTTCCTCTTTGGCCTCTCCACAACTTCCAACCCTAAGTTTAGTGGCCTGAATGCTGCTGCCCTGTAAATCATCTCCTTCATTTGGGCCATCGCTTCAGCATCCAAATCCTCGACGGATGACACCTCAGGATTGGGCTGCCCAAATTTGATTTCCAACGGTTTTCTATGCTTTTTCGATTTGGGTTTCTTGGACTTTCGTTGATTGTCGGTGATAAGGCTGAAATCAAGTTTTGTAGTTGAAGAACTTGCTTGATATACATTGAAAGATGGACGTTTAGATTTCGAACTGCTTTGTTCTTCTGTGCTACTTCTTTTGGATCCTGGCCTGGCATTTGAACTGTCGACTGGCGCAAATATGGCAAAAGGATTTTCTGAGCCTTTTGAAATCACCTCTTTATGCTCATTGACGAGCCAGTGGATCTCTTGGTTGCTCTTGTAGGAGCTGTTGTTCTCGGATTCTCTGGATGCAACAGTACCACAGCGGCCGTGATTCCACAGGCTATTCGAGTTGGAGAAAGACACTGAAATGCCATCATTCTCTTCTGACCTGTTAGAGTTGCTGTGTGATGTAGGCAAGAAGTGTTCTAGGGATTCAGCAGATTTAGCCGTTGAAAATCCAATATTTTCATCCTCAACAACATTAAAAACTTGCGAAACATTAGACTGACTGAAATCACCCACAAGATTGTTAAAAGAGTCGACTGCGTAAGGCCTGTTAATTAAAGGAGAAGAACCTGAATGAGAACTTAAGGCTTCTCTCGAAGCAGTTCCTGCTCCAGATTTGGAAACCATGGTGTTGGCTGGTAATGTCACAGGACCTTCGTGCGGAGATGGTTTCAAATTTGAAGTATTGCCCATGGAATATATGCCTGGATCACTTCTTTCAACCATCCTACACAACGCATCAGAATCAAAATAGACGCTGTTGACCTTGATACCTTGTATCGGCTGACTGGGGCCAGCGATTCTTTCCATGAGACTCATTTTCGCTTGGGAATCCATTGATTCGTTGCTGAACTCGCCACCCCATAAACATGGCTGAATTCCTGCCATGTTTGGAACTTTTTTCCAGTTTTCCCAACCCAACGTATGCATTCTTTTGAAGAATTTCTTCCTCGTAGACAACTCTTTGATTGGCTGAAAATACGAAGATGAGAAAATAGGAAGATGAGGCGAATAAGTATTGGAAAAGACCTAAACTACCAGTTGCGTACATAAACTGTTACGTGAAAGTTCAGAACATGAACATCTAAATTTGGCATATTCCAATTTGAAAAGCAGTTGCTACTTAACTATCATTCAAGAAAAAGGAATAAAATCATATTAGTAACAAAGTGAACCTACCTTTTCAAAATGAGTACCACTAGTCAGAAAGTCAATCCAACAGTGGCAATCTTTCAAGAAAC
The DNA here is from genome assembly GCA_036873735.1 of Pouteria campechiana. Lineage (NCBI taxonomy): Eukaryota > Viridiplantae > Streptophyta > Magnoliopsida > Ericales > Sapotaceae > Pouteria > Pouteria campechiana. Next base: position 41,282 of record JAYJMB010006564.1, on the reverse strand, counting down.
TCTAGCTCTAATCTAGATGAGTGGAAAAACAATCATCCTAGGCTTCCTAGCCAACGGAATATTCATCAAGAAATCGACTAAGGCTACCTGAAACACCTGAAACCAAGAAGAACAATTGCTTCTTCTGCAATGGTAGATAGATTCCTCAAAATTCAAGCTCAATAGATCCGAGGGATTGAAGAAAGAAGCTATTTAGAGACAATGGTTTTCAAGGAGAGGTGAAATGCTTTCACTCTAGGAAGCCATCTCTAGACAAGCATCAACTTATATACAGAGACTAAAGACAGATGGTCCTTGCTGCGGGTGCTGAGAGGAAACAAGGGGAGGTAACAATAATAGTAATAATAATAAAATACTAAATAATATAAGAAATGGTCGCCTGCAGCCAGTTGAATGATTCATTGCCATCGATCACTTCAAGGATAATTACCTTTCAGCGTGGGTTGTACACACAACATCCATCCCTTCAATAGATTATCTCCAAGATGAGGACCATCTTATGAAAGGGCGAGCCCCATTCACCGGTGAATTGGGAGCAATCAGATGCGTATATATCCTTTTGTTTATCGAAAGCTTTATGATTGGTCTCTGCTATGGCTCACCTGATTAGGAAGGAGCTATTGAAAGAAGTGGATTTTTTTCCGACGCATTAAGTTGAAGCTACCTACGGCAAAGAGAGCACTTCTCATGATAAATGAATCTGATTTATTTTTAATGTGATACCGGGGTGGATTTTTTCAAAACATGAGGCATTTGGGTAGTTTGGTTGAGAGGAGAGTGGAATCTTTTTCGAAGATGGGGAGCATGAGATTTCTGAGATGATTGAATAACATAAGCGGGCGAAAGGTCTGCACATCTTTTGGCTCCATCTGTTATTCCCTTTCCATGCGCTCTGCCAACTCCGGAAAATGCACCAGTCTCCACTCTCTCTCTCTCTCTCTCATATATTATATGTACGGTGAAATTCATCAAGTTAATGTCGTAAAGAGACCATAATCAAGCTAATGATCACCACATCTCTCTCGTATTATAAGGCGATACTAGTCAAGGTAATGATACCTACATCATATCTTTGCATAATATCATTATCGGTTATTTTACTGCCATGTCTATGACCGAAACTTCAATGCGGTAGCTGGCAGATTGTGCTGGATGATAGGGAGGTAACTAACAAATTTACCTTTTTCCAACTTTTTGAGTTCGGATTTGATGTACTAAGATAAATCACTCTTCAAAAGCAAAGAAAATTCAATTGGTCCATAAACAACTAGTGTCATGAAGCAAAGGCTATATGACCTGCACTTTTGAGCTGTGTAATTGGTAGATACCAATTCCAACACGGTAGTTTTTTAACCTTTTGCTATTTTTCGTGAGATCCAACGGTCTCATTTAATATGACATTACAGTCATGGCAAGCTTCATCTTGCTTTTGTCTGTACGGTTGGAAGTCTCACTTCAATTACAGGCTTTGAATGTGCCAAATTTATAAGTTGGAGAACAGACCTCCTAACAATATTCTTAGCTAATTATTGTGGGTGGAATTAGCCCCATTTAACAAACTGATTCCAATCCTTTAATTCTGGTAAGAAATGTGCTGATTACCCTCCTTTTTACCGAAATTAGTGTAGATAGTGTCTTGGTTCCAGCATATAAAAATTCATGCCTGCGGCCCTCCTTGAGCATCATGTACTGCCCCTTAATATATATTAACTGCAGCCATAGGAAAGTAGTTGCAGGAACTAAGGCATTCCTTGGGCAGAATGTACCATGTTAGATGTAATTGGGTATAAAGATTGCCCCCACAAAATGCTGTTTCGACAGTGTACCCATATCCTAGCGTACCTTTGAAAACATTGCAGCTGGAGAACCACGGACTTGGCCATGGGATGGACAAGTGTCTTTTCCTCTGATACACATCGTCTTTATGATGTGGGTCTGGCAGTGCCTAAGAAACGGGCAAAACGAGCTCCTTTCTCAATGAAATACTTCCAACTTGTGATCATGACAATATGGTTGATGAGATGCCCCACTTTTAATGAAATAGTAAGATGATCAAAGAAGGTTAAATCATTGTAATTTGGTACAAAGATAGTTAGAGTTTCGAACAGATGAGCTGTTTCGACCACCTTCAGCTAGACTTGCTACATCTTCCGTTACTTAATTCCCTCCATTTTGGGTTGAACTGCCCATAGTTTAATAGTAGGAATCTTTCAAAAATTCTGACAAATGCTTCAGTGTCCCCACAGAGCATGGCGTAATGCTAGCTAAGGGGTAGCGAAGTATGCAAGTTGTTGCTGCATTACATTTGTCTTTATCCCTGGTATTTACATCGATGTTGGCTGCAGTGGATACGGATGCGTATGTGGACGGTCAGTCCACCCACATGCTTGCCATGATTACAGCTCAGTGCCATGAGCTGCCATGGCATTTGCGTGTTGTCCAACTTATTAATGTACACGTAGCAGACTCATTAACAGCGTGAACTCCACATATAGTGGGCCCTATATATATATATATATATATATATATATATATATACTTGCAACTGATCTAGGCCTTTGTTTATGTGAATTTGAGTTTGAGTAGGGATGTGTCTGCGTTGAGGGAAAAGAAAAGTATAAGATCCCATGTGGAAAGAGAAAGATAAAAGCTATTTTGTCTTGCTTTTTAAGCTTAATATTATATTTAATTATCAATAACTAACTTAATTTTTTATATAATTATCTATTTTTTTAAAAAGTCTATCTTTTTTTTTTATCTTTATTCACTTTATAACTAATATTATTATCTATCTTTTTTCACCTCTTTTTTTTTCTTGTTAATTTCCATATTTTTTCCTTCAAACCAAACATGCCCTTGGGGCAATTTGGAGGCATATACCAATTGTTATTACATGTTATATAAAATGTTAGAAGTGTGAATTTTACAAGGAAAACAATTAATACTATAAACTTTTTTTCAGAAAAAATGCCCCTATATATTCGATTTTATATCTACCTTGTGAACATATGAATAATTTTTTCCTCTTTTTAAATTTATCTTACCATCTAAATTATTTTAAATATAATTTATTTATTTTATACCAAATTTATTCAATTTAAACATGTAAATGTGTTAAAACAAATAAAATCATTAATTTAAACAATGTTTTACTTTTATTTATTAAAATTACTTTCTAGCACTGCTCAACTATATATCTTATATTTAAAATACTTTGAATAGATGTATAAATCTAAAATAACAAATCAACCTTACTATGCTTTAATGCATTGAGAATGACTCTTTTCTATACTCTTTTTAATATTGAAATGACATTTTAACTACCATAATAATTTTACTTTTTATCATAACTATGTATATTTTCTATTAATTCTCCTTACATTTTAATAAAAGCTCATATTAATGATATTATCTCTTATTATACTTTTTTAATATATTCTCTTTTTAATACGCTTTATTCAAATGGACCTATGCTAGGTATTAAACAGGGGTTTTCCAACGATATAATTTCGTGCTTTAGATATGAAAACCTCCAAAGTAAATATGCCCGCAATGTACGACATTTCCCTCCAAATTATCCTTTGAGCTATTCTTGCCGGGGCTTCTTCATTCATCACTTCATTCATGTATACTTAATAATTCTGTCACGGGTTGATAGGGGAGCATAGGAAAACTCAAGCCGTTAGAGCTTATTTGGTCCTGAGCTCCAACAGCCTGGCCTCACTGCTCAACGTTTCTCATCATTAATCTGACAGATATCACCCACTGAAATTTTAAATATTTTATATACCTACTATTGAGTAGATTTATAATTTCTGACAGCTCATTGGCATGCCATCAATGCATGTTGCATTTTCCTATTAAAACAATGATTTGGATTACCTAATCATCCGCGTATCAACCATAAGCATTTTAAGATTTTGCCTATATTGTTATTTCTAATTATTGAATTAGCAAAATGAATATTATTTATTATAATAATTTCTAAAAAAGGATATCTTCTCCCTACAGAAAGGGAGTTGGGTTTTCTTTTTCTTTTTTTTATTTGAAATATGAAATATAATTTTCTTATTACCTAATCCTCCTTCAAGCTTCTCAGCAATGAGACTCCAGCCCTTTGAGCTTTTCGTTCTCGACTGAACGCCAATGGCTTCTAGAATGAAGCTTAGACACTTAGATTGCTGCTACCCATTGCTTTCAAATCATCTTTCTCTTCCGCAGCAAATCCCTCCTATTCTCCGTCCTCTTCTTCCCCCGCCCTTTTTTTTAATCCCCGTACAAACACTAAACAACTATTACCATTATTCTCATTAAAGGACTGAAAACTCCCAAGTTTTGTTATGTTTTCAAAAATCCAACTTATTGATCTTACATTCTCTCTCTACGGAAGAACCAAAAATATCAAAGCATGAAAGACGTGTAGTAATCTTACAAAAGCTGAAAGACGAGGTTTGGATTAAACATAGACATGTGCAGTAATCTTCAGTTGTCCTTCTTTTTCTCAAAGCATGAACAAAAATGAGCATTGCTTGTTTAGCTAAGAACCTAAAGATTATCTACATATAGGATTCACGGAAGCAACTAAATTGGAATTATTAGAGAGAAAACATCCTCCCATTAAGTTCTCTCGTTGTTGCCTTTCGGAGCTTCGATTGTACGACTAGACCTTCATGCCATCATTAAAATTCCGTCCTAGCCTATGAGATCCATGAATATGAATACGTGATGAAAGATACATACCTACCTTAATTTAAAAGTATTTTTCTCATAGGTGGGAATAAATAATTCTATATGGTATTTTAGTATTATATAATTCAATCTAATTAATTTTTATATTTGAAAGATAATTCTATATATTTTCAAATAATTCAAGAGCTGGCCCGAGAAGAGGCTCGGGTCGGCTGGGCTGGAGCATGGGGGAGTCGTGGTCCAGGCAACTACTGGGACGGAGGACCGCAAGGTAGTCTTAATTATTGAAGGACACGTGACGGTGGCCGATATGGCCACGTGGCCTGCATTCGTTTGTTGCCGACTTAATGGAATTGGCTCCACGCACATGGAGGATGATAAGACAGCGGAGCTGGGAGCGGGATCGGGGACCGACTGTTCAATCACGGTGAGAGCTGACCTTCTTTCGACGCAGAAGCCCGCCAATTTCTAGGGTTTTGTTCTGATACCGCAAAATTCAAAGTGCAGCCAATTGGCAAGGCGCGTATTTCGTCGTGAGTTAAAAGCTTTTATTTGGTGGTTTGGGCTGTGCGTATGCCTGATTTTTTTGGGTGTGTTTGGAAATGTACCCAATTCTTCCAGAGTTATTAACTATGAAAAGTGTGGTCATCCAGAGCGGCCAACATCAGTTACACCGCCTTAGGATTTGAAGCTTTGATACCACATAAAATAGGTTGGTTCTACTCCAGAATTACTAGTCCGTTTAGATTACCTTATCGCACGTATATAACATAGATACTGTCTATTAAATAATATAGAACTTATATATACCAACTCTAACATATAGATATAGTGTAGTTGAGTATATATTTAAAAAAGTAAATAAATGATTGAAAAAATTAGAGTGAATAATTAAAAAGTAGAGAATATATAAGTATAAATATTTAAATAGATAGAAAAATAATTGAAAATGAGTGCATGCTGATTCTAAGCAATACAAGTTTGGCCATCATCAGCTGCAGTTTTAGGCATATGAAATCTACCTTAGTTGAAACTTCATTGGGCCACAATGATCGATGTCAATGCTATCTTCAATTCCTTAGGCGGGTTGCATCTTGAAGGCAGTAAGCACAATAATTAGAATATTGAGCTTATATACTTTATAACTGAGTTATGGGTGGCTCTAAACAATATTGTTTTGAAAATCAGATCGGATCCTTAAAGTTCAATCGTGAACGTGGATGCTGACCCATCACGTTTCAATTGAACTGTTTTGGAAGGTTGCTGATCCGATGCTGGCTGCCAGTGTGAATTGAAATATGGGTGTTTTCTTTTAATTGAATTTGGGCTTATCATAATTTTATGACTAGATCTAAATCATCTGTCATGTTCAGTAATATTTCTTTTTAAATATGAAAATTCATTTCGATTGAAAACTCTAATTGAGTTTCGTCACTAGAAAAGCTTTTAAATCATATGTGGAACGTAGATAACGATTTAATGTTGGAAGTATTGAGATAACTTAAATTAATACGGCATAATTACTCATCTATGCAACAAGAACAATGAAGATGAAATAGATATTTAACTGCTGTATTTTTTGGGCTTCAAAATGGATTAGTACATTTTAATGGATCCAAGCGTACTCTTAAGAATTCTTATTATTATGATCTAACTAAGTGTTAAACCAAGATATATTTTATTTCAATAGTTAAAAACTTGGAGACAAATATAATGGTTGACTAGCATCAAATTAGAATGTCAAAATCAGCCCAAAAAAAAGGGACAGCACTTAATCATTTCCTATTTTGAAATCTTACTTTAATAATATCATTGTAATAAAATAGTAGATTAATGAATATAGTAAAATAATAAAAGAATATATTTTTAAATTAAAATTTATGATTGAATTCTCTATATTTACATTTTTGTCAAAAAAAGTGAGCAAAGAGGGAAGGCGTGGAGTTGCTTTCGCTGCCTTTTGGCTGTCAACTACGTTGAATTCTCATGGGCCTGATTCGTTCATTCAAGCTTGAGTGCCGAGAGTTGGTCAGATTCATTGACATAAGCCACAACAACATCATGGCCCACCTCTAATGTCTGCTTCCTAATCCGCCAACTGTCCCTTTCTCAAACGACTCTTGAAAAAAAAAAATGGACATGGTCTTACAGGTCGCAAGGCCGCACGCCCTCTTCACGTGTTTGTTCTTCGTTGATTGGCGCTTGTGTCAACTCACATGGGGCTACCTTGCTTTTGGATAATGAATCAATTCAGGGCCAGCTGCAAAGATTATGACCCGCAACTCCCAAAACAGCTGTATTATACCAGGAATCGGCCAAAACAATGTGTGGTATTTGAGGCATTTCATCAGCTATATGTTTTGAAATCTTACTATAGTAAAAAAGAGCGTGAGATAGCTTCCTGAACACTCACTACACCTCTTTCCTTTGCACCGGCATGATTAGTTTCAGCCGTAGGCTTTTGGCAGAACCACGGTTGCATGCATTTGAAGTCTCACTAATTTGTTGTAACCGAAGGAAAGCTAACAAAAGAAACATTTGAGTTTCGGGTTCGGCTGTGTCAATTATGCAGAGTTCAACATATTAACTTTACATTTAGCTAAGTCATGAGGTGATTGAGGCGGTCTGAAATTACTTCTCTCATGGGTGAGGAACGGGTTGGCCATTACCTTAAAAGTGTTTAAGTGGCAAAAGGATGTTGCAAGCAACCTTCCACTGTTTAGCCTCTTTGAGTCGTTAGTCACTTACACTTAGCAAATTGAATGTTATAGAGATATTATTCCAACGGTAAAACTCCTGATGTTTTTCTTGCAAGAGGTTTTGATTCACCCTTGAAAGGTTACATCATTATTATTAGGGAATCCTAACAACCGACAAGTATAGACAACTAGCAAATTAGCCATGTTAGCTCAACCCTAGGTAGGCAACCTATCGCAAGCACAATCCTCCATTTTACAATCTTCAATGGCACTGCTTGAAACCTTAGCCTTTCCTAAAAAGACTTTTAGTAAAATTTGGGGACGTATCTCTATCAAATCCTCTTTGCGTAAGGATACCTATACAATCATATCCATCCCTAGCGTGCAATACCTGATCCAATTATAGTTATAAAAGGACTAGCTATGCATCCTCCAAATATATAAGCTTTCTTTCTTCTGTATATCTTCTCTTAAAAGTCCTATTACTGACTTGAACATTGGAGTATCAACATCAAAACCATCCCCTACGTCCTCTAATATTTTCCTTGTTTTGCAGGACTCTTATTTGAAGTTATCCAGAGATCGATTTGAGTGTAAGTCAAACATTAGTATCATTAGTGTGAACATTCATTAAGTAAAGCACTGTCGGACAGATATCCTGACAACATGAACGTTCATCCAAATCCTTCAGTAGGAGACAACCCATCTCCCAAGGTAGACCACAATAATGTTGCATCAATGCCAAGAACTAAAGTGCTGTTGGAATAGCTGCTACAAACAAATATGATGTAGTTGAATAATCATATGATGTAGATGAAAAAAGTGTTCACCAACAACAACCAGAGAGGCCACCTTCTACTGCAACCTTTCGCTACCCCAATGCCCACATCGCTTTCATACAACCCTCCAAGAGCCGAAATGGGAATGGTACCAAATACACAAATCCACTTTGAAGTGAGGGACCACGCTGGAACCAGTCATCTCGCAAGGCCAGGATTGTTAGCCTCGGTAAGGTGGCTTAACCTAAGAAGGATGGGTGAATTGGGTTTATAAAAATTTATTACTTAACCCTGATTAAATTATTTTTTATCTTTTCATACTTGTGTGTGATGTAATTATAAAATAAATAATGAAGCAATAAAGCACAAGGGATGTAAGGCAATAAAAAATAGCACACACATAAATAAGATAATTTTTTATATTGGTTCGGGCAACTCCTCTACTCCACTCTTCTAAGAGCATACTCTCCTTGTGCCTTGAGTTTCACTATCTCATATAATGAAACTACAGTAGTGCTCCAATTTCTCTTTTAGATCTACTCTAGGGGGCGTATATTAGTGCTCTTAGTACTTTTATAGATTTTACATCTAGGGGGCATAAACTAGTGCCCTCAGTACTCTCCTAGATTCTAGCTCTAAGAGACGTATACTGCACTCCCAGCACTCTTCTGGTTTACCCGAGCTCTCTAAGAAATTCACTGATTTCAAAGATCACCAGCAAACTTGATCATTTTCCTGAGCTCACCACTAACTCAACAACCTAGTTTCCTGAGCTAACGAGAAACTCTACCTCTATAGAGATTGGATGTACAAGAGAATGTCTCTATCTAGGTAGATAAGTATACATAATGAAAGCACAAATATTAATAATAAAATAATAAACATATTATAGTAAATTTAAACTCCCTTGAGGTAGTATTGATATAACCTTGAAGCTCTTTGACATTAGTAGCACTTGGAGTGAAAATACTTGGGAGACTTGAATGAGTTTCTCGTTGGTTGATTCGCCTTTGTTACTTATAACCCTCAAGGTCCGTGTTTCTTGATAATCTCTGGGGAAGACTTGATCCTTGAATAATCTCCTTGTAATGCAAAAGATCTCCCCTTAATGCATTTGAAGTAGGCCTTGAATGGATAAGAAGATGAAGCTCTTGAATAATATTTGAAGATTAAAGCTTCCAGCCTAGGGATGCAAAGATTTGTGGAAGGTATTAACCTCAATCCCCTTACTTCTTCAATCTCTGAAATGTCCCTAAGCTTCTCCTTAAATAAATCTTCAAAATCTGGACTGTTGGAAGAAATGGGAAGCATTTTTGAGGTGCAACATTCAGATTTTCAACTGTTATGAGTCGGTAGGCGGTAGGCACAAGTGGCTGGGATATTTAGCTATGTGTCAGGTGATATGGGAAGCGATATGTCCATGTGGTTGCAGTCATTTTTTGACAAAACTTCCATATGCACCTTGTTGTCCATCCTCAGGCAGCTGGGTCAAGTGACTACGACATAGGCGATATGTGTGGGTGGTATGTGAATTAGCAAGCGACATCTTTGGACGAAGTTCTTTGTTTGAGGATGGCAGGAGATATCCGAGGGTGGCTGCTCCAAGCGGTTGCAATCCTATACTTAACATTTTTATGCTTTTCTATTTTTGAAACATTGACAAATTTGATTAGTTTTTCAAATATGATTATCCACATATAATTTTCATAAGTTGAATTATAGATAAATCATTTAAGCATAATTTATTTTTCATGTAAAGGATATCTCTATGAAGCATATATGTTCTTTTAAGCATAAACATATTTATGATCCAACATATCTCAATACGATAAGCAAAGATGAATGTAATATGGATCATGATGATTTCATCATTTTCTGAAATAATTAACTTCATGTAATATGCTTGCACACAAGATATCCCAATAGTGAACATTCATGTCAAGCATATCTTTCTTCATTTCAAGCTTTCTAAACTAAAATCATCATTAACATTGTTCAAGTTAAAAATAAGTTTTGTTGTTATCAAAATCATATACAATAAACCTAACAATCTCCCCCTTTTTGATGATGACTAAACTTGAAGACTTTTGACAATTAAGGAATGTGCTAATGATCAACAACCCCCCCTCCCCAATCTAATTTAAGTTTGTAATCCTATAGAGTTTGACAATTTATTATCATGACATCATATAGTTTCTTTATTGAAGTATAAGTCATATATCATGATAGACCAAGTTCTTCCCAAAACAAATCTCTATACTTCTCCCCTTTTTTGGTAGCATCAAAATGGTTTAATAAATAGGAGCATGGGTCTTTTGACTCTAAACAAAAGATAAAACTCCCCCTATCTTGTTGAGCTTCTTAAAAGGATACAAACATAAAGAAGCATGTCTGCCATTTATTGGATCCATCCCAAGCATAATTATGATCATGAAATAGAATATACTTATTTATACTATATGCATCATTCAAATAATAAATAAATCTCATTGAAGACTCATCAATCAATAAAGACAAATAAGATTGATTCAAATATTTTCACAAACGTACTTTGAATATCATGAAGAGAATATATTTTCATCAACATTCAAAATGCCTAAGTCATATGCTTTTCGAATTCTTCTTTCTAGAAGTGGTTGCCATAAGATAGAATGCATTTTCATCAACAAGTAGAATACATATATGTATTAAAAAGACAATATTCAAACCTTACGTAATTTTTATTGAAAAAATTTAAACAATTGTTGAGCATTCATTAAAATCATATCATATAAGCAAGCATTCATACTATGAAACTCAAATTTATATCATTTCAAAACTATTTCATAGATTTACATCAAACTTTAGAGAGAAAATACATGATAAAACACCTTTCTCTCATACAATTCTCATAAAACACATCTAAAGCATTTTCATCAATAGTTTTGTCTCCCAATCCCCCAAAATGTAAAACAAATGAAAGGAAATTGAAATCTGTCTAGGAGGTATGAGGATTCATAGAAGGCATAGGTGAAGTAGACTCCTCCTAAGTAGCATCTCGGGTAGAAGTGAGCTCCTCTATTAGAAAGGTTGGTTCTGGATCTTGGGTGTTGTGAGCTGAAATGGTAGATGAAGTAGGATCAGCTCTAGGTGTAGACTAAGAGCTCTTATAATGTAAAAGAAGAATGTCTAACTTCTTCTCTATTCTTTCTTATTCTTTCCTCAAATTACCTAGTTCGTCTTTTAGCTCCTTTCTTGGCTTTCCTACCTTTTTCCTTTTTGAGAGATGACATATGTAGACTAGATTCTCCATTTAAAGGAACATTGAAATACTCAAAAATTTGACTTAGCCACACTTCATATGGAATCATGTGAACTGTTCTTTGCAGCAAGTACCCAAATGCAGTGAACATTAGATTTGGTAGGCATACTTTTTGATAATTTTATATCTTCCATAATGCTTGGGCTTCATTTGCTATCACCTGCTCTGTTCCTCCAAGCTTAGGTCTGAACATGTTCTCTAATACTTTTCTAAGCTCAATAGTTAAGTCCTTTACCCTCATATATGTGTGAGCTGATGTGTAAACTGACCCTTTGGATAAGTTATTGAAATTTTCTTCTTTCTTAAACTCATCTTCGTCTTCTATGGCTAGCACACCTAGAATCTCTCCAAGGTGTTCTTCAAATGATAATTCATGTGTTCCAAAGCTTATTTTTATGCCTTTCACCATTAACTCATAAGAACTGGGTTTCAGATTGAAGTAGAAAATGAGGACCAACTCTCTGTATATGGGTACCTCATATTCCATCAACTCAGTCTGTCCTTGATAATTCAACATAGAGCGAATGTCAGACTTGCATTTATCAAAAAAAATTAAATCCACCTTTTCTGAATATGGACTGGTCTCCCAAGCATAGATTTTTAAAATTTAAACTTCTTGTCCTCACTATCAAAATAATATGCAGGTAAATCTGTTTGTTCAAATTTGGTAATAGGAACCTTTCTTCCATTAACCTCTATTGGTAGAGTACTCAAATCAAACTTCTTTTCCCTTTCTTGATTTCTTTCTACATTTTCTTCTCCTTCAATATTCAAATTAGGATGGGGAAGAGGTATTCCCTTCATTATCTGTGGCTTGAGATCTTCTAGAGCTTCTAGTGGTGGAAGGTTGAGAAGAATATGTTCCTCCTCGAGTCCTAGATCTTTTCACTCTTCTTTTAGGTTTTGGAAATGACAACCTTTGGTGCCATTGAGGTGTAAGAATTTGATGGAAAGGGTAAAGGCTCAAAGAAATGGCTCTAATGGAGATTTGGAAACCGTAGGCACTAACTCTTTTTGGGTCACAGGAGGCTGGTAGTGAAAATGGTATAAGAATAAACCCTACTCGTCACGCTGAGTTTAAGTCCTTCAAAATGCTAGGCAACTATGAGCAAAGGCACCTAGGGACGTGGGTGCCTGGGGGCTAGGCGGTACCATTCCCATAAACAAGTAATCCTAAGATATTGTAAAGTTCTAACTTCCAGCCTATTCTACCCATGACTTTTTAATGTTTTTCATTGAATTCTATTATCAACACAATTATCATGCAATTAAGAAAGTTATTGCAAAATCACAAATATTATTATTTCAAAATGTTCATTTATTCATATAAGGCGTATTTCAAAACAATGATTATTTGAGTTTTTCACATTGCATGATTTTAATCTTAAACATACTTAAGTATTTTCAACATACATCGCAATCATGAATAACAAGCATAATGTGAAATAATTCATATCATTCATTTAAAATTATCTTGATTAGTTTATTCTTAGAGGTTCAAGCCTTAATGATGATTTGCAAAAGGAATGACTAGTAATGAAATTTCTATTCAAAACCTTAAATTGTGATTTTTATAAATAGGCTTGACTATGCCTTAGGACTGCAGTTACATCAAGGATTAATCAGTTTCATCTTAAATTTTTAGAATAATTTAGCTCAAATAGTGAGTTCACATATATTCACATTCAAGGCAGTCATTTTCAAAGGCATCTAGAGTATACAAACAAGTAAAGCATAGATTTCTTCCATTAAGCAGTTATATGGAGTCATGCAACTTATCTTGGTTGATTTCTGAGTATTGCTTTCTTTTCGTTATGCTCATGATTGATGTTGCCGGCTTGACTTCCGGTTCAGTACTTGCCATTTGGAATCATCATTGCTTCAAATTTTCTAAAGTGAAATTTTAGATGAATTATGTTGACATGATTTTGTATTTATTTAAAATTTCTTATTCTTTGTCTGAATTTTCTACTTGCTCTGCATATTGTTTGAAACTTGTTTTTTGAACAAACTGGATTTTCAGAAGAATTATCTGACTTGCCTTTGAATTTGTCTGAAGTTAATTTCAAACAAAGTGTTTGCTTAGTGTTTCTTCATTTCGGACAAAGATTCCTTTTTCAATTTTGAATTTGTCTTAAGCCTGTTTTTACCTTTGCTTTCCTTTGGATGGTCTTAAATTTTGGACAAAGCCATTTTGATCTTATTCCTTGAAGAAATTTCTTTAGCTCATTTGAAACATTTTCTCAGACCATCTGAACTGTATACACTTAGAAAATTCTTAAACTTTTTCATTATTATCATAATCAAATAGATATAAATTTTATATATTAATTTAATCAGTACAAATTTTTATTTAAGACAGAGTGGTATGCAAAGAAATTAGATTGTTCAACAAAACAATATGCACTTCATTATTTTAAGCAAATCATTCATTACTTGGATTATTTATAAGAAGGTTTTCTCCATTTAAATTTCATAATTGTATCATTTAATTTTTGCTAGTTTCAATCTATATTGAATTAAGTTTATCAAGAATTGAAACAAATTGTTAAGCAATATAAGAAATTATGGTTTAATCATATTAAATACTGTATTTTCTGAACTAGCATATTTATGAAGATGGGAATCAATTTCTTTAAAAACTTCAGCCATTACATGTTATTAATCAATTTGGGATTCATAATTTTCATAGGATTTTGGGTAAATTATCTATTTCTTTGGCATACTTATCCTTAAACATGTTGGCTATCTGAATATATATTGTTTCCTCATTTATGAAATTTTCTAGGATTTTATGTTTTGAAGATTTTAATTTATTTTATTCTTAAACTTTAAAATTCTATTCATGTATAAATAAGACTTTATTGGAGATAAATGAATAAATGTACTAAATATAAACAATAAAAGAGCACAAGAGGTTTTGGGTTTGAATTATGATACTTGTATTTACCTTGGCCTCTAACTTCTCTAATACATTCTTCTTCATCCATTGTCAAAAAGCCATTTATCTTTTGAAGGAGCTGAATAATTCTTCTTTTCTTCCTATATTGGGTTACTCCCCCTCAACCTATGAGGACTCTTCCGTTGTAGGTTCCTCCTCCTTTTTTTGACTTGTTTCTTGCACTCAGATCAATCTCAACAGGAAGATTAGTATACTTTGAGTGCAAATCTATTTGCCCCTCAGAGAATGTCTTTAACTTATTATCATTTCTCTTGCATTTTTATAAGTTAAGACATATTTGCAAATAGTGGGGCAGAGAGCATGCAGCTGAGTAGTCATAACTTTGATGTTCTCTTTATCTTGCTCTCTTTTCATCCTTAATTATGACAATAAAAAAATATTTTTCATAACTAAAAGTCATTGGCCATGAGATATATTTCTAATCTCTTCTCCCATTGAGTAAAACTCATTTCATTAAATTATGAAAGTTGGGAGGTGGAATACCCTTTTAAGAACATAGAGAATGATACCATTGGGTTAGCCATGCAGATCTCTAGAATTTTTTATTTAGCCCACTCTGATACCTCTTGTTGGTCTTGATAAAGTGGCTTAACTTAAGAGGGAGGAGTGAATTGGGTTTATAAAAATGTGTTACTTAATCCCTGTTAAATCAATTTTATCTTTTCATGCTTGTGTATAATATAATTATGAAATAAATAATGAAGTAATAAAGTGCAAGGAAAGTAAGGTAATCAAAAATAGCACACACATAAACAACATAAATTTTTATAGTGGTTCGGGTAACCTCCCTACTCCACTTTTCTAAGAGCACACTCTCCTTACGCCTTGGATTCCACTATCTCATATAATGAAAATATAATAGTGCTCATAATACTCTTCTAAATTAACTCTAAGGGGCATAAACGAGTGCTCCTAACACTTCTAGATTTCAGCTTTATGGGGTATAAATCAGTGCTCCTAACACTCTTCTTGATTCCAACTCTAGAAGGTGTACACAATGGTCCTAGCGCTCTTCTAGTTTTCCTGAACACACCAAAAAATACATTTATTTTAAAAATCACCAGCAAACTTAATAGTTTTTCTGAGCTCACCACCAACTCAACAACCTAATTTCCTGAGCTAAATAGAAACTCTACTGAGCTAAATAGAAACTCTACCTTTACAGGTATTGGGTGTACAAGAGAATATCTCTATCTAGGCAGATGAGTACACAAAGCTAAAATACAAATATTAATGATAAAATAATAAGCACATTATAATGAATTCGAACCCCCTTAAGGTAGTATTGATGAGCCTTGAAGCTCTTTGATCTTAACAGCACTTGGAGTAAAAACACTTGGGAGACTTAAATAGGTTTCTAGTTTGTTGATTCACCTTTGTTACTTATAATGTTCCAGCTCCTTATTTCTTGATAATCTTTGGTAAAGACTTGAACCTCGAATAATCTCCTTCTAATGCAAACGATCTCCCCTTGATGCATTTAAAGAAGTAGGCCTTGAGTGGATAAGAAGATGAAGCTTTTAAATGATATTTGAAAATTGAAGCTCTTGGCTTAAGGATGCAAAGATTTATGAAAGATGTTAAGCTCAATCCCCTTGCTTCTTCAACTCTTGAAATGTCTTTAAGCTTCTCCTTAAATAGATTTTCAAAAAATTGAGCATTGGAAGAAGTGAGCAGCATTTTTGAGGCCTACAACGTTCGAATTTTTAATCGTTATGAGTCGGTACGTGGTAGGCATAGGTAGCTGGGACATTTGGCTATGCACTAGGTGATATGGCAGGTAGTATGTCCAAGTGGCTACAGTCATTTTCTGGCAAAACTTCCATATGCATATTGTTGTCCATCCATAGACGATACCATAGGCAGCTAGGCCAAGTGACTATATCATAGGCGATATGCATGGGCAGTGTGTGAATTAGTAGGCGGCATCTTCGGACGATGTTTTTTGTCTAAGGATGGCAGGTGATATCTACGGGCGGTTGTGATCCTGTATTCAACATTTCTATGTTTTGCCATTTTTGAAACCTTCACAAATTTGATTAGTTTTTCAAATATGATTGTCCATATATAATTTTCATAAGTTAAAATATGGATAAATCATTTAAACATAATTTCTTTTTCATTTAAAGGATATCTCTATGAAATACATACATTCTTTTAAGAAAAAATATATTTATGATCTAACATATCTCAATATGACAAGCAAAGATGAATGTAGTATGGATTATGATGATTTCTTCATTTTCTAAAATAATTAACTTTATGTAATAGTGCACACAAGATATCTCAATAGTGAACATTCATGCCAAGCATATCTTTCTTCATTTTAAGCTTTTTAAACTAAAATCATTATTAGCATTGATCAAGTTAAAAACAAATTTTGTTGTCATTAATATTATATGCAATAAATCTAACAAGGAATTCCCTTATTGAAGCCTGACCAACGATGATTTCTACACTTGGGCCTATCCCAAAATGGGAAATCAATGAAGGAACCATGGAAGGCATGACGACAATTACTCTTGTCAAGAACACAAAAGCAAGATAAATTCCTTTCCCCATTAAAAGGAGAGAAAATATTAAGGAAGCCATTAATCTATTTGCCCAATCTATAAACACTATCCGAGAACCAATCGCAAGATAAGAAGGTCCACCCTGCAATCTAATCCCAAAGGAGGAGGAAGCCTAGTTCCATTTGCAGAGGGAAGCATAGAGACAATTGGAATCTTTCTCTCTAATAATTCTAATTTTTCATTTTATGACTAGGTGGATTAGAGAGGTGAATTCAAAAAAGGCAAGTACACTATAAAGGAGTGGTATGACAACCTCCCTTTATCAAAGAAATCATAATGGAACCCTTGCCTAAAGGATTTAAGTTACTCCACATAAAAGCTTACGATAGAACCATAAACCTAGGAGATCATTTGTCTAGAAATGATGGTTTGATGAGCCTATTGGGAGAGTTAGATGCCATAAAGTATCATGCTTTCCAACCCACATTAAAGGGGGCGATGTTATCATGGTACCAAACATTGGATCCAGGATCCATTAGTACTTTCAAAGGACTCCAAAGACATTTGTTTGCTAACTTCATAAGGCAATGAAGATGGAAGAAGACCGTTAAATCATTGATAGCGGTCAAGAAAAAGACAATGAATCTCCCCTGGAATATATCAACATATTCAATAGACTTACTGGACATCAAGGGGTTGGATCAAACAATAGCGATGACAACGTACAAAACGACATCGAAAACAAACAAATAAAATACCACTTGAGTCTAGAGTTACCTAGAATCGATCCCAAACTTTGAAAGGCCCTAAATAAGCACATAAGCACATATGAGTTTTTCAAGGAAGAGGACAATAGCTTCTTGAGAAAAAAAAGCAAATCCCCATAGCGGGAGAGAGAATCATCAAGAAGAGGAAGGTGAACTCCCAACAGAGAGAAGTAGGTATGATAATTACACTCCCCATAAAAACTTTAAAACACACATCTTCCATGAAATTAAGAACTAGGGGTACCTCCCCAAACCTTGGCCCCTAAAACAAGATAGTAAAAGGGAAGAGTATTGAAAGTATTACCTCTATCACAAAAAGAAGGGCCACAATACAGAGGAATACAAAAAGCTTAGGAAGAAATCGAGATTTTGACTAGAAGGGGAAGATTGCAACGACACATAGCTAGTATTGGATGCAGAAGAGAAGGGGAAAATAATGGACGAGAAGATGCTCCTCCAAAAGAAACAACCCCTAGGGAGCTGAACAGAGATGTTGCTATCAAAGCAAATAGACTAACCACCTAAACCATTAATGTCATCATAAGAGAACCAGCATCAAGGGGAATCACACTAGCTAGCAAAAGTGCTAATGTAGAATAGATAAATCTGATTAGGTAGAGCTCCAAAAAAAAGTGGGAAGATGATTATGACATCATCTTCTCGGAAGAGGATGTGCACAATATGGCTATTCCGTACAATGATGCCATTGTCATATCTTTTGTTATATCTAACTTTGGAGTAAGGCACATCATGGTGGATAGTGGATCATTAGTAGATATCTTATTTTACCTCTACTTTGTGAAGATGAGAATCTCAAGGGACAAGCTAAAACTAGTAGCAAGGCAAACTATAAGTTCACAAGGGACAGAGTAATACCAAAAAGCATAATTACCCTACCCTTCACCATGAAAGATAGAGAAATAAAGACCACCAAAACTGTGGATTTCTTAGTGGTCAAGGTACCATCGGCCTAGAATGCATACTTGGGCATTTCAAACTAAATAAAATGAAGGTTGTGATATCAACATACTACTTCACAATAAAATTTACCACCTCCCAAGGGGTAGATATTGCCAGAAGGTATCAAAAGACTTTAAGAGCGAAAGTTCCTTGAAAGGAAAAATCCTCAATAATATACAAATTGACACCATGGATACATGAAATGAACAACAAATTACCAAAATTGAACCCATCAAACCATTACTTATGATTCTGCTATTTCAGAACCACCCACTAAAACTAGTCCAGATCGGTTCCACCTTAGAATAGACCATGCAACAAAAGTTGGTAGTGCTCTTAAGGAAAAATTTAGATATCTTTACACGGGAGCCATCAAACATGCCTGGATTAGATCTAGAGGTAGTGTGTTATAAACTTGCGATAGAAAAAAATCATAAGCCTATTTGATAAAAAAATGCCTCTTTTCATAAGAAAAGAAAGAGACCACCATAGCAAAATTTGAAAAATTATTGCAAGCAAGTTTCATTTGGCAAGTGCATTACCTAAAATGGCTAAGAAATGTGATGATAGTACGAAAGGCGACCGGAAAGTGATAGACATGTTTAGACTTCACATCACTTAATAAGATATGCCCAAAAGATAGCTATTCACTCCCCAACATAAACTAGCTAGTCAATTCCATAGCAAACCATTAGTTGCTAACATTCATGGACATGTTCTTAGGGTACCATCAGACCAAAATGCATAAATAGGATCAAGAAAAGACTTCATTCGTCACAGATGTGGGAACATATTGTTACAGGGTTATTCCATTTATATTAAAGAATGCTAGGGTTATAAATCAAAGAATGGTAAATAAAGTCTTCAAAATTCAGATCTAAATAAACAAGGAAGCTTACGTTGATGAATAGTAGTCAAAAGCAAGAGCCTCTACAACCATATCAACAACTTGGAAGGAAACTTCCAAACCCTCCAAGAGTATAAGATGAAATTAAACTCACATAAATGCGCTTTTAGAGTGTCATTAGGGAAACTAATAGGATTCTTAATGTCCTAGAGAGGGATAAAGGCCAATCCAGAGAAGATATGGACAGTCCAAAACATGAAAGCTCCCACCAACACGAAGGAAGTCTAGAAACTAACCAGTATACTACCTGCATTGAACTAGTTCCTATCCAAATAAGTAGAGAGGAGCTTGTCATTTTTTAAAATACTCCAACAGAAAAATTCAAGAGAGGTAGCAGAAGCATTCGAATAGAGCAGAGAGTCATAAGAATCTTTCAAAAGCTTAAAAACCTATCTAGAATCCCTCCCTTTATTATGCTTCCTCGAAAGGTTAGAAACCTTATGCATCTATCTAGTTGTAGGAGCCAAGATAGTGGTAGTAGTACTATTTCGGGAGCAAGGTCCTCATCAATAACTCATGTATTGCATCAGCAAGATGCTTATGAATGCTAACACTCAGTACCAAGTTATGGAGAAAATAACATTCGCCTTGGTCATTGCAACAAGAAGATTGCACCCATATTTCCAAGGGCACCCCATAAGAATTTATATTGACTAGCTACTTAGATAGCTCCTCCAAAAGATGGAGCTCTTAAGCCACCTAGTCAAATGGATTATGAATCTTAGTGAATTTGATATAAAGTTCTTCCCACTACAGTTAAAGGACAGATAATGGCAGATTTTATCATGGAGTGCACTGATAGGAGAAACAATAAACCAATCACCATAGAAACACAGACTTCAATAAAGCTTACCTTAGTCCTTGTTCTGGTACTGGCCAACAAGGTAGGCTGCAGAACCAATAATCTAAAACTGCAATAAAAATTATTATGTGGATGGATCTTTCAATAAAGTGAGAGTGAGAATCGAGCTTACCATCCAAAGCCAAGGGAATGTCTCATTCGAGTACGCCCTTTGATTTGGGTTTCCAGCAATGAACAATGTTGTAGAATACAATGCCTTATTAGTAAAACCTTGCCTAGCACTAAAGCTAAAGGTGTAAGCATTATTAATCTATTGTGACTCTCAACTCATGGTGAAACAACTAAAAGAAGAATATGAACCTAGAGAGATAATGATGGTACAATATCTATCTACTTCCCACAAAATGATGGAACAGATATTCGAAGTCTCTATTTTATAGATACCAAAGAAGACGAATGAAAAAGCAGTTATGTTGTCTAGGTTAACATTTGAGCCCACATTCACCCTACAAAGAACAATAATAATGGAATCCCTAGTCTTTTCTAGCATAAAGGAATCTAAGCAATTGGCTATTTAGGCACCAGAGCCATTGTGGATGGATCTAATCCACTCCTATCTGAAGAGTGGAAAAAGGTTGGTTGATCTTCAAGAAGCAAAGAACCTAGCATAGTTCATAGCCAAGTTTGTCTACCTCGACAACATACTATACTGTAGGGGGCATATACACCTATGCCTTTGATGCATAACAGAAAGTGAGGGACAAAAAATAATCAAACAAATTCATGAGGAGGAATGCACAAATCATGTCAGAGACAAAATCGTTGCTTTTAAAACAATCAAAGAAGGGTACCACTAACCTAGCATGGCAACTAATTCAAAAGAACACGTAAAAAGGTGTGAAAGGTGCCAAAAGCATGCAAACATCCCTAGGCTCTCAGCCATCAAGTTAGCTACTATCAATAGCCCCTGGCTATGCCATTAATAGGGTATGGATATACTAGGGCATTTCCTATTGGCGATAGGGAGATTGTTGGAGTTGACTACTTTACCAAATGAGTAAAAGCTAAAGCTATGTAATCCATATTAGCCCCAAAAGTGGAAGGGTTTTTGTTAATTAGTATTATGTGTAGGTTCAGAGTGATAGGAATCCAACCCTTAGATGACGGAAGCATGAGAGGCCCAACTTCCAGTAATGTAAGAGGTCTAGCCCCTAGATGATGATAGTATAAGAAGCTCAGCTCTAGGTAGAGTAAGAGGTCAGAGTAAGAGGTCCAACCCCCAGAAGATGGTACCATAAGATACCCAGTTTCAGGGAGTGTAAGAGGTCCTACCCTAGAAGACGAGTAGCATAAAAGGTCCAACTCCTGAAAGATGGTAGCATAAGAGGCCTAGCTTCGGGTAGCATAAGTGGTCTAGCCCCCAAATGATGGTAGCGGAAAAGGCTCAGCTCCTTGTAGCATAAGAGGCCCAACCACTAGAAGATAGTAGTGTAAGAGGCCCAACTTATGGTAGAGTAAGATATTCAACCCTTAGATGACAAAACTGTAAAAGGTTCAACTCGGGTAACATAAGAGGTCTAGCTTTCACCCCCACACTTCCCTCAAACAAGAGGCTCAAATTACACAAACACATAAACCACATGGAAATTTAGAAATTATGGATATCAGTAGAAAAATTCTACATTTTATTTCTACATATCTTCATCAGTCTCCCCAAGAATTATGTTGCTTACATCGCTTATCAGAGGACACATTACGTGGCAGATATGCCCACATGGCGTGCTACGCACATGGAGGATGATGCGACAGCGAAGCTGGAAGTGGGGACCGACCGTTCAATCACGGTGAGAGCAGACCTTCTTTCGATGTAGGCGCCCGCCAATTACTGGGGGTTTTGTCCTTATACCACAAAATTCAAAGCGCAGCCAGTAGGCAAGGCGCATATTTCGTGGGCTAAAGGCTTTTATTCGGTGGATTGGTTGTGATGTATGCCTGATCTTTTGGGGTGTGTTTGGATGGGCATATCAGGGCGTGTAGCATACCAGGGATGGTTCTGAAAAAAGATAAAATAACATAGTAAGTATAATATGAAATCGGTTGTTTCTACCCAAAATAACTACCTAATATAATCTAGATAAACATAAAGCCTCTACCCAATGCTGCGAAGTTATTAACTATGAAAATTGTGGTTATTCAGTATGGCCCACATCAATTCCATCGCCTTGGATTTGAAGCTTTATATCATTTGAAATAGGTTGGTTCCACTCCAGAATGACTAGTCTGTTTAGAGAATCTTCTCCCATACATAAAACATAAATACA
Source organism: Pouteria campechiana (assembly GCA_036873735.1). NCBI lineage: Eukaryota > Viridiplantae > Streptophyta > Magnoliopsida > Ericales > Sapotaceae > Pouteria > Pouteria campechiana. The sequence goes on along the minus strand of JAYJMB010006564.1, from coordinate 18,582 downwards.
ATTCAAGGCTTCTAACTAATGTAAAACTCATACCTACTCAACAGATAGATATAGTATAGTTGAGTACGTGCTCGAAAAATTAAATAAATGATTGAAAAAATTGGGGTGAATAATTAAAAAGTAGAGAATGTATAGGCATAAATATTTAAATGGGTAAAAAAAAGTGAAAATAACTGTTCATATGTAGGGTGTATATGTTCATTAGACACTCTTAAGGCACAGGTGTGTACCCATGCAAAGAAGGCATGGAGTCCGTTTTCAGCATGCATGCAGCAGAAATGAGTGCATGCTGATTCTAAGTTTGTTCATCATCTGCTGCAGTTTTAGGCATATGAAATCTACCTTAGTTGAAACTTCATAGGGCCACAATGATCGATGTCAATGCTATTTCCAATTTCTTAGGTGGGTTGCATCTTGAGGGCAGTAAGCACAATAATTAGAATATACAGCTTATGCACTTTATAACTGAGATATGGGTGCTCTAAACAGTACTGTTTTGAAAATCCGACCGAATTAGACGATCCTTAAAGTTCAATCCTGAGCGTGGATGCTGGCCCATCACGTTTCAATTGAACTATTTTGGAAGGTTGCTGATCCGGTGCTGGCTGCCGGTGCGAATTGAAATATGGGTGCTTTCTTTTGATTGAATTTGGGCTTATCATAATTTTTTGACTAGATCTAAATCATCTGTCATGTTCACTATTATAATTATTTTTTAAATATGAAAAGTCATTTCGATTGAATACTCTTAAGTGAGTTTCGTCACTAGATAAACTTTTAAATCATATGTAGAAAGTAAATAACGATTTAATGTTGGAAGTATGGAAATAACTTAAATTAATACAGAATAATTACTCATCTATGCAAAATAGAAAACTGCAGATGAAATAGATATCTAACTACTCTACTTTGGGCTGCCAAATTGATTAGTACATTTTAATGGATCCAAGCGTACTCTTAAGAACTTTTATTATTATGATCTAACTAAGTTTTAAACCAAGATATATTTTACTGTGATAGTTAAAAACTTGGAGACAAATATAATGGTCGACTAGCATCAAATTAAAATGTCAAAATCAGCCCAAAATAAAGGGGCAACACTTAATCATGTCCCATTTTGAAATCTAACTTTAATAATATCAGTGTAATAAAAAAAATAGATTAATGAATATAATAAAATGATAAAAGAATATATTTTTAAACTATGATTTATGATTTAATTCCCTATATTCACATTTTTGGCGTGGAGTTGCTTTCGCTACCTTTTGGCTTTCAAGTACGTTGAATTCTCTAAGGCTCGATTCGTTCATGCACGCTTGGGTGGCCAGAGTTGGTCACATTCATGCCACAACACCATCGTCTCCAATGCCTGCTTCCTAATCCGCCAACTATCCCTTTCTCAAACGACTCTTGAAGAAAAAAATGGAAATGGTCCGCCCGCCCTCTTCATGTGTTTGCTCTTCGATGATTGGCTCTTGTGTCAACTCATATCTGACTACCTTGCTTTTGGATAATGAATCAATTCAGGGCCAGCAGCAAGGATTATGACCCCCAATTCCCACAACAGCTGTATTATACCAGGGATATTTGAGGCATTTCCTCAGCTATATGTTTTGAAATCTTATCATAGTAAAGAAGAGCGTGAAGCAACCTTCCCTTGTTTAACCTTTTCGAGTCTGTTAGACTCGAACGCTCAGAAAATTGAACGTTACAGAGATATTATTCCAATTGTAAAAGTCCTGAGGTTTTTCTTACAAGAGGTTTTGATTCACCCTTTAAAGTTTACATCATCATTAACCCCAATTAACCTCACCACCGTCCTAATTTCATAAACTCACTAAAGTTGTACGTATTTGATCTTGGCCTCCTCGACCTCTACATCTGAAAGCACACTAAAATAGCCTCACTGTTTCTTCCCCGAATTTGGTTACTGATAACTGGGTTTTGGTTTCATGTTCTATATAGGCGACATTCATAGTAAAAATTAGAAATAAAATATCTATGCCCAAAGCATCCTCTATATTCAACTATATTACACAAATGTGATGCTTTTCTATATTTCTACAGAGCATTTTGAGAAAATAAACTAATATATTTATTTGATATAGAAATACTATGACCTAAGTACTTGGTAAATATTAAAAGATGCATGGACTCCTATCATTATGCTATATCTACCCCTACTTACATAAATTATTAATTTTTTATCTCATTTTTTGATTTCTAGAGTTCCAAAAGTTCTAAAAAGTAACTAGGAATGATGATAAATTATCATTATAAAATATAAAATTATTAATGTGTATTCAAATTTGATAGTTCATTTTATAGCTAACTATACTTCATTTCTTTGAAGTTGCTTAACTAATTTAAAATATTTTCTACACATAAAAAAAAATCATATGCCCTAACTAAGAGGTTCGCTTTAAGAAAGCACGCACTTCATTAAATTATTATAGCATTTAGATCGAGGGCACTATTCTATAGTTACATATATTCCATAACGTTTCAGGTTTTTATTTCTAGAAATAGTTTTGAAACATTTTCAAAATGGAGAGGATCAGTTACTTTTAGCAAATTTTGAGATTCACAAAAAAATTAGAGTTAAGGCATCTTCTCCTATATCATCCTCTATATTAGACTATACCCCATAACTCTGGTGATCTTCTTTTTTTCCTATTAGATTCAAGAGAGAAAATAATGGCATTTAGTCTACAAAGAACTTGGTAGAATTTTCAGTACAAATGGACTATAGTTATTATGATATACCTATCCGTATGTGCATAAATTTATACCATTTTACTTTATTTATTGATACCTCAAAGGCCATAATTCATGAAAAGTGGTCGAAAATGCCAAAACAATTTATTACTAAAATATGAAATCAAAGGCATGCGTGGTTGTTGGTAGTATATTGTATACCTAATTATACCTCATTTATCTTAGAGTGTTTAATTATTTTAAATTATTATCTATACAATAAAATTCATTTGCACTAGGAAAGATGTTTACTCTAGAAAATAGCACTCTCCATTACATTTTTACAATAGTAAAAATTAGGAAACTATTATATATCTAAATATATTGTAAAGGATTTATCATTTGCATTTTTCCTAGCATTTGAAGTGCTTCAAAAATTACAACAGGTGGCTAATGTCATGCCACCCGTATATTTAGCTATACCGAGGTATTTCTTTTTTTCTCTACAAAATTCTAAAGAGAATATATGTGTATATATATGTATATATATATATGTATATATATATATATATGTATTACATATTTACACACACACAAATATATATATATATATATATATATATATATATATACATACAGGGAAATCATCCAATGTAGCTGCTTACACTAAAATATTCAATATAGGCAGCCTTTTCACCGTGCAATGCGGCGGGCATCATCCAAGCCCTTTGTGGGTGCTGCGAGTGCGGGAGAGAGCAAGGTTCGGCTTTCGAACTCTGTCTCCCCAAAACATAAAACTCGCGGTATGGAGGGGGCACAATGTAACTGCTTTCAAACTCCCATCATTGAAGATTTTTAAAATTCCAGCATGAAAAACCCAAAACCCAAACCTCTTTGTCGTCTTCCCGCCTCATTAAATGTTTCACTTCAAGGAGGAATTTATAGATTGTATTTTAAAAGTCCCTATTTTTAGTTTAAATTTTATGATTTTTTTAATAATGTGTAAACCTTATTTATTTTTATTAAAAATTCCATAATTTTTTGAGGCATAAAATAATTGAACATTAGCAATCAAATTAATAAACAAAAATATAAATTTTTTTAGTAGAAATTTTATTAATTTATTTATAGTGTAAATTTCACTGATTTCATTAAAAGTCTTTTTAAGTGCACGTTTCATTAATTAAAACTAGATCTGGATTAAAAATTTATAATTAGCGCTGGAAAATCTAACTGCTCGTTGTTGATTCCATGTCACTAATTATGACCCATGTTCAAAAACCAAGATTCCATATCCCAAGTCCATGTTCATGTCCGAATCGCGGTAAAACCCTTCGTAATCTATGTTCCAAATTATGCCCAATGTTTGAAAACTAGGATTCCATGTCCCAAGTCCAAGTCCATGTCCATGTGAAACACAATAAAACCCTTTCGTAATCCATGTCCCAAATTATACCCCATGTTTAAAAACCAGGATTTCATGTCCTAAGTCCACGTCTATGTTCGAAACGCAGTAAATCCCTAACATAAATAGGAAAATCAAAACCGATTCTTCATTTCTGACATAGCAACTTCACCTCTCCTCCTTATTTCCCAAGTCCCAAATCTGAGCCAATTTCCCATCTTCATAGTGTCTTCCCACTACATTTAAACATTCCCCTGTCGCACCTCCTATCATCTCTGTTTTTCCTATTTGCCCCATATTTTTGGCCCGATAATTTCCTAAACCCGCCCCTTCTTCATCCCAATCCAAAATCATGGCTAAAATGGCTGAATCAGGCATGGTAGCAGCATCAGCATCTATAGAGTCTTCTAGAAGAAGAAGAAAAAGAGAGGAAGAAGAAGGGTAAGTATCTCCATCACAGCAGAGAAGGCTGGATGAGTACTCCTTACTAGAGGTATTTTTCCTGAACAATCACGAATCTTATAATAGATTTGTGAATGTCTATAGAAAAAAGAAAGTGGTGAAAGTAAGGTGTCTTGATTTCGACCGACTTGGTGAAAATGACTTGGATTTGGACATTTGTAGATGGATTAAAATCCAATGGTGGACTGAGTTTATGAGTTGTAGGGAGAAATGCTACATAAGGATGGTTAAAGTATTATTCTGCAACTATGATTCAAAGACAAAGAAATCATGGATAAGAGATAGAGTAATTGATTTATCTCCTGAGAACATATGAGAGTGTCTGAATCTCCCTATGGTTGAAAGAGAGGAAAAGGATTAGCCTACCTCAAGAAAATAATTATTTTCAGAGGTGGGTGGAACAGATGTTGATGAAGAAGTAAAGATGCTATATTCCAACTATTTGGATAAAATTGTGAGAATGACCCACATTTTGCTCATCAACAATTTCTTTCCAAAAATAGGAGGTAGGGATAGCTTATCTGAGAAATATTGTAGAATGTTGTGGGCACTGAAGAATGGGAAGAAAATAGATCTAGTAAAGACAATCTTAGATCATTTGTTTCAGGTCAAATGCAATAACAGATATCCTCTTCCTTATGGAATAATCATGACAAAATTCCTAAGAAGAGCAGGAGTCGATTCGACTTCTGAAGATGAAGAATAATTTAGAAATTCTGATTTGATGACTGAGGTCAATTTGAGAAAAATTGGTCCCGAAAGGACCAAGCCATCCAAGTGAACAAGATTTGAGGGTGGAACAATTGAAATAAGAGAAACGAATTAGCTACTTTATGTGTGGAAATAAGGGAAGAAGACTCCACTGATAGAGTAGAGGAGTGGTTGCTAAAGTAAGGAAAGAAGTTCCCATTGAAGTTGTAGCAACAGTAACACATGCAACAACTGCAGAAATAGCAACAACAATAGCAGCAGCAATAGCACCTCCACCAAGCAGGCCTTCATCCTCTGCTCACAGCAATGTTGAAAACAGGTCGAGAAAGTTTGAAATTGCTGTTGATGCTATGAATATGAAGATGGATTCATTATCTCAAAAGCTAGATACTTTGACTTGTTTGGTTGAGTCTGTCAAGCTGCAATCGAAACCTGTTCAATTCTTTTCTCCATCATCACCTTTCTATGATCTCAGACCTTCTTCACCCCTAACATCACCTCAGCCCCATCATTATGATCACTCTCATCAATCTCCATTTCATGATGGTGATCAGTCCCATCATACTCCATCTCACCATTCCTCACCCTCCTCTCCTGTTCATGAGCATAGACCTACTTCACCTACCAGGTTTAGTCATCCCACAAGTACTCCTTCCTCTCCAAGTGTTGAAATTCTTTCATCTCCATAATCCTCTCCTCAAATTGGACCCCACACTTCTCCGCTTACAACTTCTCCATTTATTGCAGTTCTTCCACCTCCATTTTCCCCTTACCCTAGACCCACTCCATCCCCATGTCCTGACTCAGAATCCTCTCTTTGAGTCACTATTCCACTTGCAAACATTTTAACATAGATGAAGGCAACTCTGAATAAATCTTATCTCTCTTCTCCACAGGAAACTGCCCCTTCTAATCAGACAACACCTCCTCCCCCTCCACAAAAACTAATGCCTCATGTGAGAAAACTTCCAAAAATCTATAAGGTTCCTATAGTGGAACAAAAGTCATACATCCTCCCCACTCTAATATCACATCATCTAACAATTAAAATTCAATGTCCCAAACTTCCCCAATCGACACTTGCAACTGGTGGGAGTCTAGGGAAAAGAATAAAAATGAACTTGAAAGAAGTTAAACACAGGTAGTTGATAAATCAAATGGTTGCCCAACTTCATGAATCTCAAAAATGGGCAGTCACTCTCCCTGATCTTCCTTTCTCATATTTTAAAGATCAGGATTTCCTCAACTGTATTATAATAATGAAAGGTCCAGCCAGGAACTTCAAGACAAAACCATTCCCAGATGGTGATGCAATCATAGATAAAAAACTGAGTAATTACATCCTGCCACTTCATCGAACCCACCACCTCCACCCCCACAAAATCCTTCAGTTGAGTGGATTCCTAGATCATAGGGTTAGATTTTATGTTGTAACTGACACATCTGATCATAACTTTATTTACCTTCTAGAAGATGTGTATATCATCCATAGGAGTAGACACTTGGATGCATTTGGGCTTGGGATAGGGTCTTCATTTCTAGAGTTTGGACATCCCCTATATAGAGAAAAACTGAGGATTGTTTCTTGTCCTAAATAGGGAAATCCAAATTCTGTTAGATCCACATCTCACTCCCAAACAGAGGTTGTTGTTGCCTTTATTTCCACCTCTTAACTTCCTCTATCAAAATCTCTTTCTCTTAGAAGCAAAGCTCAAAGTTCTAAGCAGCTTCCTCCCATCAAACAGAAAAAGACAGTTTCCAAACCAACTTCCAATGTCCCTTCTTCCACCCCTCAGCTTCCTCCATCCAAACCTTCTACTACCAAACTCCAACCATCACGTTTCCAAACTAGTCCACCTTCAACCAAACCTTCTACTACCAAACTCCAACCATCACCTTTCCAAACCAGTCCACCTTCATCTAAACCTTCTACTACCAAACTCCAACCATCACCAAACCAACCCCAACAACCTTCATACAAACCACTTCCTCCTCCTCCTATCTACATGGACTAAGTGGAGTATACTAGCAGATAGAGAGTAAATAAAATAGCTCTTTAAGCTAGGCATCTCCCCTCCTATTCTGAGATGCTCAAACCTGAATAACAAGCTCGTCTCAGGGTAATCCCTCCTCTCGTGCCCCCATCAGTATTATTAGCTGCATCCACACATGCTCAAACAATTTTTGCAATAATGGTCATAACAGAAATAGGTCCTTAAGTATCGATCAAAAGACTAAAGATGACTGGATCCAACAAACAAGAGCCCAAATCTAAAAAATAAATCTGTTTTTACCATAGAGATGTTATCTGTAACTTTGATATATATTCATTTTTTCTTATACTTACACTGTAAATTGAAGATGTGACAGTTATTCATTAATATGTAATACTTGCACTATAATCTGTAAACATGATATGTACTCATTTATATATAATACTTACAGTGTACAAAATGATTATTATCTTGTGGAAGTCGGTTAGCAGCTTGTCTTATTTTATTTCTATAAGTAAATTACTATAGGGGATGGTCTTTACAAGCTTTTGATTTTTACTGGGTGCCGGACATGGGACTTGGGTTATGAGACATGAAACTTGGACTTGGGACATGGATGGTGGGACTTAGAAGTTCCTCGGAAGCATGTTAAAAATGCATGCTCAGAAGCAACTAACAACATTGTTAGAAGCATTTTAGAAATGCAAGGAGCGAAGATTAAGATCATCAAAAGTAGCTTAGAAGTTCTAAGAAGTATATCAGAAGCACTTCAAAAAACAAGTCATGAAAATTATAAGATGAGAAGTATATCAAAAGTCCATCAGAAGCAGTAATATGGCTGTTGGACTTGTCAGAAAACCAAAAAAGACGGGCAAAGCCCATGTCCCACGACCATGTCCCACATCCCACGTCCCACAACCCACTATCCATGTCCCATGCCCATGTCCCACGACCCACTGTCCACGTCCAATGCCCATGTCCCAAGAAAATGTCCCATGACCCACTGTCCACATCCCATGCTCATGTCCCAAGTCTCATGCTCACGTCCCATGCCCATGTCCCACGTCCCATGCCCATGTCCCACATCTCATGTCCCACATCCCATGCCCATGTCCCACTTCCCAAGTCCCATTTAAGAGTCACAATTTTTCACGTATTCCACTCTGAGTCAATGGGACTTTTCGAGGGCTTGTTGGAAGGATCAATATTCTTTATTTTTAAGGAGATGCATGCATCCTTGTTAAGGTGGAGAAGAGTGCATTTTGATTTCTGAGACTGGGCTTAATTTATGCATTAGTCCGGGAATAAGTTTGTATCCCATCATCCTAGCCTTTCTTCTTTGATCTAAAACTTTTCAGGTGTTCTTTCATTCCAACCATTGCTAGTAATGGATAATGGAAAGCAAAATGTTTGGTGGGGGTCATGGAATACGATGTTGGAGGAGAAGGCCACCAGCAGGATCAAAGAACTATACAAAGAGATACAGACGCTACAGAGTTTGCTGCGAGACTTCCAACTAGTCGAGCAAGACATGATTCTTTCATGGGCATAGCGATTTTCCCAGGTTAACCGTGAACGTCAACGGTTGCAGGCCGAGATTGAAAATGTTATAAGAACGGTAGAGTGTATCCAACATTCCACACCCGACCCATGTATCATGTCCAATCAGCATGAAAGAAGATCCCTCCTCCAAGAGTTGGAGATGACGTATACATGGTTAGATACCAATTCTCTCCATCGTGCTCTTGGTTTTAATTCTTATATGTAATAGATGTTCTACATAAACTGGCATATTAATATAACATAATTTATCTTGCAAGAATATTTGTGCATTCCGTAACCTATTGTTTTATCCTTAATATCTCTAGTGATGTCCATGCACAACCATTTAAATGCTTAGAATGGTGCGAATATGCTGTCATTGTTTACGATGCGTCAAGTTGCATAGGACCGTCGGTTGGGTGTTGGAAGATTATTAATGTACAGGTATTTATTACTGTTCGGTGATACACACTTGAGTCGATATATATCCCGTAAGAGAACCCAAATGGCATCTCAACCATCTCATCCCTCATCTTCCTCGACACTAGAAAACCATTCTACAACAAAGATGTCCAGCTCTCCAGACAACCAGTATTAGGATGAATTATTCACAACACCAAAGGATCGGGCCAGACTAACAATCGGTGGTCTGAAGTGGGAGGTATCCTAGTTGAAAGCAAGACTTATGAATATGTAGCAACATCAATGGGAGGTGATGCTAGGTTTGTCATGAGCATACATTGTCCTGAACCAAGATTGGGTTTAGCTGGGAAGAGAACTCGAAGGATGGCAAGATCCGATTCAAGACCTTTTTATGACTTGCCCCAGACTAATGCCCAATGTGGACCTAATCCATGAAACCTTGTGACGAATGGAGGTTCTAAACCCTTTGGTAGAATTTTGAAAGCTTTGAAGTATTGTAGAAAAGCACGAAGACTCTAACTCACCGTCGAGTTAGCGGAGGATGTGAAAAAAGGCACCATGTATTTTTGGTAATTATTTTAGTGTATCTGTAGAATATATTACTTCTACCAGAAGCATACGGCAAACACTGGTCCGTTTGCAAGATCTATGTCAATTAGATCCTTATAAATACTTAGATGTACAACATGGGCATGAGACATGGGACATGGGCATGGGACTTGGACAGTGGGTCGTGGGACTGTGGGATATGATCTTGGGACATGGGCATGGGACTTGGGACATGGGGCATGGACAGTGGATCGTGGTATGTGGGAGGGGACGTGGACAGTGGGATGTATGGGACATAGGACTTGGGACATGGGATGTGGGTCATGGGGCATGGATAGTGGGTTGTGGGACATGGGCATGGGACTTGGGGCGTGAGACGTGTTCTAAGGACATGGGACATGGGACATGGATAGTGAAAACCATTCATCCATGTCCTAAATTAATATCCCATATCCGAGATTATAAATCTGTACTTGAATGGACCGTTCATGATGAGTAGAGAAGTTTGGCTAATGCCCTGAATTGAACCTCCATGTCCGGGATGGGAACCTCTGTATAACAAAGATGACAAGCTGAACAAAGAGGTGTAATGGCCTTCCAATCACCCTAAATCACAACAACATAGCAAAGGTCATCCCTAGTCTAATTATAGAAGATGTGTATAAATAACTATCTAAAGTCACATTTCAAGAAAAAATATTAAAGATAGTTCAAGTTGAAGATTATTATCTCAAAAGATGTCATCACGAAGAAGTACTTCGATGTCTACATAAGTCACACTATGATAACTATAAGCAATATAAGATATAAAATGCGTAGTCTCCTCTTGTATGCCTTGACCTTTGTCTTCAATGCCTTGCAATTGTCCTTATATCATGACAACTCCTCCCTGGTAGGCTACATTTCTTGAACTTTTGATTTTAGATGTCGGTTCTCTTCATGAATAACATACAACTAACTACTCAGCATCCTGATCCCATGCATTTGATTTCTTCTAAACTGAAGCTGTCTGTTAGATAGAGGGGAATCCACCCATCAAAAAAAAAGAATATTTGCTGGGATCATCTTATAATGAGAGATAATTAAACAGAAGTATAAGAAATCAACATGTTTATACAAGATACTAAAGAGAAGTATCAAGACACTCACGAAATAACCCAGACAACCGAGAAATTGCCTCCTTGGGTTCTTATCCAAATAAGAAGTCAAGATACATCCTTTCAAACTACGTTTAGAAGAAACTCTTGCAGAATATGGTGAATTCGTACCCTCAGATAAAGAATTCATATAAAATACTCTATGAAAGCCAACATGGATTCCATTAATATGTCATCACCATAGCAACCCAAACATATATAGAAAATCTTAATATAATAAAAAGTAAGCATAAAGTATCTCTCTATTCAAGATTACCATGGGATGAATCGGGCATAAGATTAGAGGTTCTCATCGATGGATAATTTTTATCCTATCATGCCTAATAACAATTTTCTTGCAACCGCGACATAGCCTACCAGCCCCAATTCACCCAGCCACTTGAATTGTTGACTTAAATCTCTTACTAGTGTGACATTTTATTTTCACGCTATGTGGTTCCAATATTACATTTGGTAGAGAGTTGTGGCTATGTAGCTCATCAACTAGGGCATTAGCTGGTGGGGTTGCCATATCATCATTTGAGAGTAGCATTAAATCAGGCTTACATACAACCCTCACACTTTCGTTATTGAAGTTGGCACCACTCCCTTCAGCATCATTGCGTGCTTCCGAGACATGTTCTCTCTTATATTCTTCTATTGATTTTTGAATCTTCTTTAAGCCTTCAAAACCAATTTCATAAAGAGCCAAATCGCTGGTCCCATTAATGAACAATCTTACCACATTTTGCATCAAATTATGATGTTGTATAATCTTTAATTTCCAATACTCAATGTTGTGGCACATTGTTGGTGTCTGATCCTTTCCTTAGGACTTTGGGTACACCTCCTCAAAATTAGTTTTTTAGGCATACTGAAGATCCTTCGTATACAAAATACTGCAAGAATATATGTACACACTATCCATGAAAACTCCCACTTTTTGCATGAACATATAGTCACTCTTCTTTTAGTGTCCCATTCAACTCTTCTAAATCTTTTAGGATCACCATTTGATTATCTATGAATAACATATAGATCTATACAGCCGTCTGACACACTAATATGTGCAAAATAATATTGGCATTCCTCAACTTCTTTCAGGAATTCCAAAAAAATCTCCTTTGTATACACTTTTGCCATGTCACACTCAATAATGTGCTGTATTTTTATAACTGGCATGCGATATATTGTTTTCCAATCATAATCTATTTCTGCCCAATGCCAAATTCCAATAATTTTGTACTACAATGCACATATTTATCAAATAATGAATTCATGCTCTCAGAACAGCCTGTAGTTGTCATGCCACCTAAAAAATGACATTTAACATAAGTAGGCACCCACACATTTTTGATATTATATAGTTGTTGCAGCCATGAGTAATTATGCAAGCCATAAGTACCAATCATATTAGCCTATGCCTTTTCAAATTCATCTGATGCCTTGCTTTTGTATATGCAGTTAGACTAAGCCTTGTGAAAAGATGGATTGTTATGAATCACAATGCCTATTTTTTTTATTAAATTTTTTATTCAAGTGCCACATGCAAAAAATATGGTGAGTTTGAGGGAATACATCTCTTACAACAGCTAAAATATCAACATCTTCGTCAGTCACTATTACTTTAGGAGCTACACCTCCCATTACATCAAGTTATGCCTTAAATAACCATTTAAAATCAACTATGGTCTTGCCAAGAAGCAGTCCCACCCTAAGTAATATTGATTGCTTATGATGGTTAATGTCAACAAATGATCCAAATGGTATATTATATTCATTTGTCTTACACGTTATGTCAAAACACACAACATCACCAAATGCCCCATAATCAATTTTGACTACACCATCTACCCAAAAAAATGAGTCAGATGTCCTTCCCCATCCACTTGTAGGTTGAAACTAAATTGAGGATCAACTTTTGATTGACTCTAAAAGTATTGTAACAAGGCATCTACCCCCATGCTAAACTTGGATTGACGTCGCCTTCTATAAGTATTTCTAAGGTCTAACTGGGAAAACCCCAAATTCTTCAACCCACCTGCCTTAGAAGCCATAAAGTCTAACACCTTCGCTATGCCAACCCCAACTTAATTCAATCCTTTTGCAATATCTACTTGACAATTCAGCACATTCCTATGTGATCGTAAATAATGGGATTTATTAGGTGATTCTAGACCATGGCTATATTCAAGTACAAATCTTGTAATAACCCACTTATCACAACCCCAATGTTTAGAAACCCCACGCGATGTCATGCAATTACATCTGGTGAGACATCTATCTTTATATTTTTGCTTATTCTTCTCTATGGGTTTAACATTTGAAGCTTCATGTGGCTATTTGAGTCAGCCAACGAGCAATTTACTCCAATAGGTTTGGCCAACCTCAATCCCTCCTTAGCATTTAAAAACCCAAGCACATACGTCTCCATTGACCAACTTTCTTGCATAGCTCTTTATAATACTAAACTCATATAGTTTTGCATTATCATTGTAGAAATGGTAAGCATATCCCTCACTATCAAATTGCTAGCTAATCTTTGGAGTTAGATCAATAAGAGCTCTGGACAAAAAGTCATGTTTTCCTATCGAGGAATTTTGTATAGCACTGCCGACTGCATCCATATTATCGACTTCTTTACTGCCTATTTTGATACCCCATACATTTGGATCAAGGGAAGCTGCCCCATCCCTGTCATTTACATTCACAAAATTTACATGTAAACCCATGGACCTAAAACAACCTGTGGCAAAATAGATAATAGCATCATCCTTGAGTAAATGTGCTAATCACTACAAAACATGATACATAGTGTAAAATTCAGGTGAACAACCATTTAGTTTGTAAAGTTAGATTTATTTTACTAATCACAAATCTATCTACAATTGAAAACTGCAATAATAAAATTCATGGATAGGAATTAAATAAATTAAATCCAGTAGACATTTAATCAAACAGCTGCTGTGCGGTTTAAATTTCCAATTGACAGAAACTAGAACAGTTAAGTCATTTGACTTGAAGTAATAACAAAAAGTATATGGGGTTGTCATGAAACTAATGGAACTTTTGGAAAAAAATAATGACAGTGATGATAACGAATGAGTGGAATGAATATAACTTACTTCAAAAACTTTTCTTTTGCTAGAGTAGCAAGTTTGAAGGAATTGGCCGATTTTCAAAGTCTGCTCGAAGTTAAGGGATTTTGGGGTAGTAGACCTGCAAAAGTAGACCTGAAATATTTATATAGGAGATGCAGGAGGTGGTGCAGACAGGAGGAAAGAAGTTAATTTTTAGTTGGGAAAGAGTAGAAGCAGAGCAGATAGGTGAGAGAGGGCGGGAAGATAGCACGCCGCTGCGAGTGAGGGACGCATACCCTCCGTATTGGGTTTTCTATGTTTGGGAGACGGAGTCAAAAAGCCAAAGCAATTTCCCTATTTATGTTAGGGCTTTACTACATTTTAGATATAGACATGGACTTAGGACATAGAATCCTGGTTTTTGGACATGGGGCATAATTTTGGATATAGATTACGAAAGGGTTTTACTACATTTTGGACATGGACGTGGACTTGGGACATGGAATCCTGGTTTTCGAACATGAGGCATAATTTAGGGCATGGATTACAAAGGGTTTTATTGTGATTTAGACATGGATGTGGACTTGGGACATGGAATCTTGGTTTTCAAATATGGGCCATAATTTGGGACATGGATTCAAACAATGAGCAGTCAGATTTTCCAAACAATGAGCAGTTAGATTTTCCAGCACTGGATTTTAAATTTTTAATCTAGATCTAGTTTCAATTATTGAAATGTACACTAAAATTTTTTTTAGTGAAATTAGTGAAATTTACACTATAAATTAATACAATTTAGACTAAAAAAAATTATATTTTAATTTATTAATTTGATTGTTGATGTTTAATTATTTTATTCCTCAAAAAATTATGAAATTTTCAATAAAAATAAATAAGGTTTACACATTAATAAAAAAATTATGAAATTTACACTAAAAATAGGGCTTGAAGTGAAAAATTTAACGAGGTGGGAAGACAACAAAGAGGTTTGGGTTTTGGATTTTTCACGCTGGAATTTTAAAAATCTTCGATGATGAGAGTTTGGAAGCAGTCACGTTGCAACCCCTCTATACCGCAAGTTTTGTGTTTCTGGGAGATAGAGTCTGAAAGCCGAACCTCGCTCCCTCTCGCACTCGCAGTGCCCACAAAGGGCCTCGATGACGCTCGCAGCATTGCACGGTGAAAAGGCCACCTACATTGAATATTTCAGTGTAACCGATTACATTAGATCATTTCCCATACATATATACATATATATATGTATGTATATATATACATACATACATATATATGTATGTAACATTTTGAAATGACAAGGCATTTTTTCTCTCCATATATTTGTATATATATATATATATACATACATATATATATATATGTGTGTGTGTGTGTGTGTGTGTGTGTGTACGTATATATAGGCTTCTAGAGAAAGAAAAAAATTGAGAAAATGAGAACTTAAACCACATAGACAAGTATATTAGCACATATTTGTATTCAGTTTAGCATATATTTGCATATATTTATATATACAAATATATGAAGAGAAAAAAATGCCTTGCCGTTTCAAGATGTTACATACATACTTACTGGGTACTTGGTTAATTCTTCAAGAAATACAGACTTCAATTACCATAATATACTTGTCTATGAGGTTTAAGTTCTCATTTTCTCAATTTTTTTCTTTATCTCTAAAAGCCCATAAATTTTGAAAAGTAGTTGGAAATAACAATGAGAATCTACCATTAAACTATAAAATCAAAATTAAGTATTCTATCATTGTAATATACTTTTTACGTAATTGAACTCCATTCCTATGTGGGTGGTCATTTAATTTAAATTGTATTCTAAACATTACACATCATACTTGCTAGTCAAGGAGATTTATTTCTGAAAATTATATGCTTTATTAATTTTTTTAACATCATTTTGATTTAGTTCACTATTCTATATCTCTATATTTAGAGGTATACTAACTATTTTTATTTTTCTAAATTTTTTAAAGCATCCTAAAAATTATGTAGGTAGGCTAACGTCAACATGTCACTAGTGATCTACTAAATAAAAAATATGCTTGACTTGTTAGGTTTCATGCCACTCCAGATATTCCAATATATCTCATAGCCTGAGTTGAATTTGTTTTTCTTGCGATGCTCCTAGAGAGCCAAAAATAATACATCATTCCAAAACAGTGGAACTTAGCAAACTGTGTTCTTGGTAAATCATCCAAGGCGTATGCACTCTAGTTATGATGACATATGCCTATTCCTACATAAAATATTATTTTTGAACTTTATCTGTTAATCTTTGGAGGCGTACGATTCTCTCAAAATAAGGCTAGAAATGTTGAAATGAAATATAAATTATTTCTATCCTTGTTGCATACCTTATATCCAATTGTACTTCATCCATCCAAATATATTTACTTAATATAAATTATTTCCCAAAACAATAAAAATCACATGAGATAGCCATGGAAATTTGCTTCATAGGATTATTCTAAATCTACATATATTCTATAAAGATTTGTCATGTTCACTTTCCATTACAAAAGTTTCCATAAAATTGCATGAATTGGCTATTATTGGGAAGTCATTAATGACCAACTAGAGCAAAAAATTTGTTTGAGACACTTTGGTCTCGTGTGTTCCATTATATTTGACTATACCTCATAACCCCGAGGTATTTTTTTTTTCTATACAATCAGCTAAGGAATAAAAAATATTACATTCATACTATATCAATGGGTATCAATATCATCAGCACCTAGTAAATTGTTCATGGAATATGGACCCCATTCAAGATGATACATTTACCTATACTTGTACAAAACTAGTTACTGTTTATTTTATCCTATGACCTGGGAGATTAGAATTTAATCAAAGTAGCTCGCCATATTGACGATAATTGAACAATATTCTATATCTCCACGTTGATATCAGGAAGTCAACTATGACTGTCTACGGAAAAAATGAAATTGAAATACTTAACCTCATGTGATCCATATATTCAATTATACCTAATGACTCTGCCGGCATTTTTTCTCTCTTTATTGGCTCTTAAAGAGCAAAAAAAGCAACATTTTAGTGACTTAGGAGCTTGGTAAATTGTTCAATGCATACGGACCCTAGACACGATAATATGTTTATCTATATTTGTGGATTTAATTCATACTTATTATTTTATTTTTTTATGGACCCTAGACACGATAATATATCTACCTATATTGGAGGATTTAATTCATACTTATTATTTTATTTTATTTTATCTATAGCCGTGCTAAATTCATGCAACGCAGCCATAAACGCTAATGAGACACCATATTGAAAATAAATAGTCATTCTAGCCTCGTAGTATACTTCATGTCAAACGATAGCCAATTTACTAGGCACCTGGTAAATTATCCAAGCCATGTGGTCTTTTATCTTTATGATATATCTAAATGCGCCTGCATAAATCATTATTTATGTTATTTATTTCTTATTCTTTAATGGCCCATACTACATGAAAAATAATCCCAATTATAGACCAACGTGTGCGGACAATCCGAGAAGCAGCAATGAGAGCAATGAGAAGGCCGTTTAGAGCACGGTTAGCCTTCTTGCCTTATGGTGATGTTAGGGAACTCTAACACATGCCAGCTGCCAAGCTGGCAACCTGCCATGTCAGAGTATTGTCCTTTCTGGGGACCTCCCCCAAATCCTGCGAAATCCAAAAGACAGGATATATATCCCAGGGATCTCTCCTCTAAGTAAACTTCCTAGTCCGACTTGCGTACCAAATCACAAGACTCCCGACTGCCCCCCTCGCTCATCTATAAATACGGACCAGGTATGCATCCCCAAACCAAACTAACTCGTCCTCATTCCATCCTCCTCCTAAAAGTCCCGTATACTAACTTGAGCGTCGGAGTGTTCACGCCGGGAACACCCCCGGCGTCCTCTGATCTGTGTTCTGGTCTTGCAGGATCTAGGAGGGGAGATCTCGAAAGCTGCATCAGCATACCGTTTGAGAATTGCCCAAACATTGGCGCCATCTGTGGGAAGCGTTTCAAAAAATACAAAAAGATGTCGGACGACATTATAAACAACACAATCGACGCTTCCTCTCTCCCTGCTGTCGTCAACAACACGTCATCCATGACAAATCAAAACAACACAGTATCACCGCCTAGGGACTTGTTGACTCAGCCAAGCCCAACAAGTCTACAGGTGATGCAACACATGATGCGTGAGATGATGCAGCAGATGATGCAACAATTCATGCAATAAGGCAATCTAGGCGGACCCGCTGCCGCGGAAGCTCTCCCGCCGCCACCTCATCCCCAACATTAGAAGGGTCCAACAACACATGGACCCAGGGGTCTCGACGGAACAGGTGTCCTTCTCACCGCCCCCGCATTGGGAGCACTGCTGCCTGGTATGCACGGACCATATCCAGCAAACGCTGAAAATATGCCTATTACGGGCGTTCCAGCCGGCAACCCAACAAATACCGTTCCTGCCATATTGGAACCGACTCAGAGGCAGGTCAACTACGACCAAGAAAGAGAAGCATCTTCGCACCCCGGAATAAGAAAACTCCCC